>CAIGRF010283266.1:16992-32701 GCA_903798235.1 Fraxinus ornus | reverse complement strand
TTTTTTTTTTTTTACATAGGAACTCGTAGCCTCTATCCGTGAGTATCCACTGGATAAACCTAACTCCATGTACAGTAGTCTGTAAATCACACATGAAAGATAAACTACACTAGACAAGCCCGATGCGACGATCATGGACTCATCCGAAAAAGTCATCATCTTGATTTTTTTGTCAAGTCCTCTGCTTTTTATTTACTTTGAGGTTGGTGTTGGCCATGCTGTTTCTTTGAACGGCTATGTTTGGCTCACAGAAGCCAAGCTCACTGTGATTTATCATTTTCCTATTTGTTTGATTTTACTTGATAGACTGATTTGACAATTGGGCTTAACTTGATTTCCACTTTTACTTCTGGTAACTTGATTTGCTTTTGATTACTTGATTTGGGCTTAACTTGAAATCGTTGTTAATAACAATAATGTTTAGTATGTGTTTGAACCATATTATTTTGGAAAAATGTATTCTGAAATAATAGATTGATGAAGAATATGTGATTAAAAAAGAAGGAAAAATTATTGATGTGATGAAAAATATTATTTTATTGAAAAATGTGTAGTTGAAAAATGAGAACGAAAATTTTAATGTATACCAAACAGGTGCTTAAATTCAAATATCAAATGAAAAGATTATTTCAAAGAAAATGGATTGTAAAATGATCAAAATAATTTATAAACTACGTCATTTTTAGTATTGTATAATATTACTTGCTTCGGCTTGGGCCCACTACACCCCATGAGTGTGTGGGCATAATGTGTGTGTGTGTGTGTGTGTGTGTGGATCCTACCCTTAAAACTATTCTAAATCTTAACACTTTATTTAGAGGGTGTTTTGTGAGAATTAAAATTAGATTTTTAATAGATTGTGATAGAAATTTTTGAAATGTGTGGTTGAAAAGTTATAGGATCTATGAAAAATATGGTTAATATTGATTGTTTAATTTTGACTTAAATTAAAATTTGATTTTAATCCGTACCAAACATGACCTTACAATAGAAATTTTGCACAATGATTAATAAATAAAGTTAATTAAACAGAACCACGTTCTTACTATTTGAAAAGTAAATTGCTAGAACTCAACGTAAGGAAATTTTTCATTGTTTTTCATGCGTACGTTATATCGCTAAATATATTAACGTGTTATTTAAATTTGTTATTATGTGAACTTTATATTGAATTATTACGTACATGGAAATAAAAATTTTCAAATGTGAGCGAGTCAAAAAGGAATGTTTTCAAAGATAGACTCGGTAAAGCAGGAAATTGTTATACATTGTTTATAAACCCTACATGAAACCTTGTGCATTAAAATTGTATCAAAATCCTACACAGACACAACACGACGACAGGGAGTATATTTTATGAAATGACGGCCGATTATGGAGAACCGTGCGGACAAAGAAAAAGAAAAATACTGAAAATTAATAGCAGAAAGTTTCTTGTTAATCAAAGAGTTGAGGTAATTTCTTGTTGTTCATGGATTTCTTGATGACTTGAAGCGTTTATTTAGAATTTATACTCTAGATTTTACCTGCATTATGTTGTTCGTCAATCACCCATTTTCCTATGTGCGATTGTAAACCTAACACAAGTATGTATATGTCGTATATATCATCCAAATTTCTAATGTTTTTCGTTGTTGCATGTGGGTTTTCTCTGGTGTCCATGCACCGTCGGTCAATTTGTCATAGATCGAATCAGACTTATTGNCCATGCACCGTCGGTCAATTTGTCATAGATCGAATCAGACTTATTGTTTTAATCAATTGACTCTTTTCTTGATTTTATTAATATTAAAATCTAAGATTATTTAGGAGGTAATGGTGGTTCGAATTACTTCAATTACCCTTTAGTTTCAAAATTCATGCATTCCATCTTCGAAGTCCAACTATTTTTACTCAATATTTTTATTTATTTATCTTGGGTTAAAATTTTGCTCGGAATTGTAAATTCTATGAACAGGTGAGGAGTCTGGAAGATGGGTTTCTGGGTTCATGGCATGTTGCGACCGTGATTTCCTCTGAAAATTTGGTTCGTCGTGTCAAGTATGATCACCTTCTTAGCGATGACGGTTCTGATAATTTGATTGAACATGTGAATGTAACTCCTATGATTGATGGGGTCGATACTGGTGTCACTGCAATGCCCAAGAATCATAGGGGTAGAATAAGGCCTTTGCCGCCATCCCATGATATGGGGACCTGGTGTTTACAGTATGGGCAATGTGTTGACTTGTTTCATGAGGATGCCTGGTGGGAAGGTGTGATTTTTGATCGTGAGGATAGTCAAGAGCGGCGGAGAATTTTCTTTCCTGACATGGGTGACGAAATTGTTGCTGGGATTCAAATGTTGAGGTTAACTCAAGATTGGGATGAGGTTACTGATGAATGGAAACCTCGGGGAAGCTGGTTCTTTCTTGAATTGATAGAGGAAGCTGGGCCAGATTGGTCATTGCCTGTTTCCATAAAGCAAATTTGGTATGATGTGCGGGTGAAGAGTGGCTTTGAGAAGCTTAAATATTGGACTTCTTCTGTGCAGAATATTTGGAGAGAATTGGTGTTGCAGGTTTTAGTTGATAACTTCAAGATAACTATTAAGCAGTTTTTCAAAGAATTGAACTTTTCTGGGGACTTAGTAGAGGAAGGCCCACTATTGCTGGAATTTCCAGAACCAGCCCTTGATGTTATTCTGAACCAGCTCCTTGGAGAATATTTGCTTGGTAATTCTCTCACAATTGTACCCTCTGAAGCCACTTATAAATTTGATAGTAAAGGAATGCTGCCAATTGATCAAAATGAGACAAGCCACCATCAATTTGAAGAGCATAACGATCGGGATAATTTGGAATCTATATCAGAAGTGCTTACCCGTGAAGAAGAAATATTTTGCTTGCCTCCTGCTCTGCCAATGTTATCTCCTAGTCCTGTTGAAGCTTCTAGAACTGGTTCCAATAATCACAATGAAGCAGCTTGTATTATGAGCTCCGCTATGTCCCATATGGAGGTCAAATCTTCAAAACAGAGAAAGAAACGAGATTGGGTTTCAGTTGTGCCTGACTTGGTTCCTGGACCTGAGGTTTGCCCTAATGCCATTGTTACATGTTGCGAAATGTATAGGCAGAACAAGAATCCTTCGAGTACCGTTATATTGAATGTGAGGAAACATCTACTGCATCTTGGCTGGAAAATTGACTTTTTTAATGATGGGAAGCCAAGAATGCGTTATACATCTCCTGATGGGATAATCTATTATTCTATTCGTCTTCTTTGTTTGGAGCTTGGATCTGAAAGGATTTCTTTTACTGCCCATTGCAATAAGAAAAGTATTGTAAGTTCAGCTGATGATTTGTTTTCATCTTCGCCTGTTGGAAATTTACAATCTTGCAGCAAGTTGTCCAAGTTGCCCTGTCCTTCTGATGTGGTCAAACCTAAATATTGGCCTCAAGTAGTGAAGGATTATTGCTTACTTGGTTTAGAGGATGAGGATTTTAACAACAGCTCAAAAATGAGTCGGAAAATATGGAATATGGCCTTAAAAGCCATGAAACACCTATCTGCTATGGGTTGGTCATTTTATGACCACGGAGAGGGGGACCAGAGGAAAATGCAGTACTGTTCACCGGGTGGAACATTGTTTAACTCTCTAAAGTCGGCTTGCAAACAGTGTGTAGAGGTTGATGGACTCAATCCTAGAGATGATGCACATAATCTAGGAGGAATGGGGAATGTATATGCCATCAATGAAAATACTGAGAACCATTTAGCTATAAATGGATCACATCTTCCATCAGATGCCAAGGAATCCCATGGAAATTTACTTCTGTCAAACAACATATTTGAAAACATGCCAGCTGAATCGTCCGATGTGTCTATGTCAAAGGGGCTTGTAGAACTAGGTAAAGTTGAAGTTCATAGAACCAGGATACTGAAAAAGAGGAGAAAGAGAGAGCACAATCAACTGCATCATAATGATGTTTTGCCATTGCTCAAGAGAAGGAGGACATCTATTAGATCAATTAAATTAAGAGGCGATATGAATGAAGATTCTTCAACCCCTGTCCTGCGATCAAGTAAAAGAGCTCGGGAAGCGGTTGGTTCTTCCTTTCATCGAACTCCTAGAACTGTCTTGTCTTGGTTGATAGACAATAATGTGGTTTTGCCAAGAGCAAAAGTTCAATATCGTAGCAAGAAAGACGGTCGTCCTATGGCGGAAGGGCGAGTAACACGTGATGGGATCAAATGTAGTTGTTGCCAGAAAATTTTTACTCTTAGTAGCTTCGAAGCTCATGCTGGCAGCACGAATCACAGGCCTTCAGCGAACATATTTTTGGAGGATGGAAGGTCTTTGGTGGAGTGCCAGTTGCAACTGAGACGCGACAATAGTAACAAAAGTACAAAACTGGAATCACGTAAGAAGAAGGCCAGGCAGAGCTGCAGCACAAATGACTACATTTGTTCCATCTGCCACTATGGAGGTGAATTAGTTTTGTGTGATAACTGTCCATCTTCGTTTCATACTCACTGCCTTGGTTTGAAGGTAATTCATTTTTTACTCTTACTTCATGCTCAGTGTATTCTGCTGTGTTTTTTTGGAAAAAGAATTTTAGTTGAACTAAGCATTGTTTTATGATTGCATTTATTCTCCTCTGTAGGATGTCCCAGATGGAGACTGGTTCTGTCCTACATGCTGTTGTGGAATTTGTTGTGGGAGCGGATTTGATAAAAACAAAGATCATTATTCCAACTATAGTCTTCTCAGCTGTGCTCAGTGTGAGCACCAATGTAAGTTATCTTTGTGATTGGTTCTTGCATATAGCTTATGCACAAATAAGCTAGTGATTTTTGTATCTAATAATAACATAATTCATGTCACGTTCTAATGTAAGAGGAATTTGTTGTAGATCATGTTGGATGCCTCAGAAATAAAGGTTTTGAAGTTCTGGAAGATTTTCCCAAACAAAATTGGTTCTGCAAAGAAACATGTGAACAGGTAGTTCAACCAACATTCATTTGTTATGGTCTTTGAGGCACAGTGAGGTCTTTGAGGCATTGCTTAAGTCACTCTCTATCTTACCTTATAATGAATACATTCAAGAAGTTACATATTTCAATATTCTACTTCTTAAATTATTCAAATCATATTTGAATTAATTGGCCATCCATTTGGAGAGGTAAAGTCACTCTCTATTCTTACTTTATAACGAGTGCATTTAATAAGTTACAAATTTTAATACTCTATTTCTTAAATCATTCAAATCATATTTGAATTAATTGACCATTGACATATGAAAAAAATATTTTAAATAAAAGATTAGTAGAAATCAATAAATGTTTTTTTTGGGACAAAAAAAAAAGCAAAATGAAGAGCCAAAATAGATAGTATTATTGGAGTGTGTAAAAAAAGGTAATTAGCACATAACGTCCCCACCTTTCATTGTTATTGTAGAAAACGTCTCTACCTTTTATTTTTTGACATTTTCACCTTTCATTGAACAAAATGTCATTTTCATATATTTTCTCAATTAGAAATTATGAAATGACGAATATACCCTTCTCTTTAAATAAAACAAAAAGAAAAAGAAAAAAACTAATTGCAATTACGGTTCCAATTTTTAAAAAAAAAGCCCAAATAAGTTACAAATAAATTATTAAAAGGGTAATTAGCACATAATGTCCCTAACTTTCCATATTATTGCAAAAAAAAAGTCCATACCTTTTATTTTTTTTGGCATTTTCACCCTTAATTACACATTTAATTGCACAAATCATAATTTTTATCCTCAATAAAAAGTTGTCAAATGACTAATATACCCTCCTATTTAAATAAAAAACGAAAGAATTAATTGCAACCATAGTCCCAATTTTTTAAAAAGTGCAAACAAATCCACAATAAATTACTAAAAAAATTTAATTTTTTAAAAAAATGCAAACGAATCCCGATTAAATTTATTTAAAAATTAAAAAAATTAAAAAAATAAAAAGTGCAAATGAGTCCCAAATAAATTATTAAAGAATTAGAAATTAAAAAATATTTTTTTTATTTAAATATGAGGGTATATTCGTCATTTTACAGCTTTTTATTGAAAAATTGGATGAAAATGGATAGAAATGATGGTTTGTGTAATTAAGGGTGAAAATGCCAAAAAAACTAAAAGTTAGGTACGCTTTTGCAATAATAGGGAAATGTAGAAATGTTATGTGCTAATTACCCTTTTAATAATTTATTTGTGACTTATTTGAGTTTTTTTTTAAAAAATTGGGACTGTGATTGCAATTAGTTTTTTCCTTTTTATTTTTGTTTTATTTAAAGAGAAGGGTATATTTGTCATTTCATAATTTTTAATTGAGAAAATAGGTGAAAAATGACCTTTTGCGCAATTAAAGGTGAAAATAAGGGTGAAAATGCCAAAAAATGAAAGGTAGGGACGTTTTTCACAATAGCAATGAAAGATGGGGACGTTATGTGCTAATTACCCGTAAAAAAAAAAATTCTAAACTTAAAGATGCTCTTTTTTTAAAAAGAGAGTTTCTTGGAGATGTTCTTAGAACTTATTTGTAATGTCTAATTCCTTGTTTCATGACATACGCCACATTAGAATAGATGATTATATGTCCTGTTAGTTTAGGCTGTTATGAGTGCATGAAACACGGTCTATTTCATGATAAAAAAAACTGCTGTCTTCTGAATTTTTGATGATTTATTCTAGCGTATATCTTTTCTTCAGTCTAATCCTTTGAATGCTATACCTATGATGGCTTCCTTTGACTTTTGTTTTGCAGATATTTTGGTCTCTTCGCAATATTTTGGGAAGAGCAGTTCCTGTGGGGAATGAAAATTTGACTTGGACTTTAATGAAATACATAAAATCTGATTCACATGATCATGAGGCGCCTCATAACGAGTTTTTGATGGAGAGTTACAGTAAGCTTAATATTGCTCTTAGTGTGATGCATGAATGTTTTGAACCTGTCAAAGAGTCTCATACCAGGAGGGATCTCATGGAAGATGTTATTTTTAGTAGATGGTGAGATCTAGTTTACATCACAGTCTTTTCTTCACCCAGTTAAGATAAATCAACCTGTGTTTAGAAGTCATAATAACTGATAATTTATATTAGCATGACTCGTTCTACTTCTGATCTGCTTTGCCTTCATTACTGTGTGTGGGACCATTGACCTATATAGATATGCAAGTTAGGGGTTTTCTCAATTTCCTTCCCATTGTAAGGAAAGACTGGTTCTACAGAGATCTTATGTCTCTAAAAGCAAAATATGCTGTTCCTGTGGTAAAGCATTCTGCAGTTTATGGTCCTGGAAATTATCTCCTTACAATGTGGATGTTGAGTTTTTAAATATTTTTTTCTTTCTAAAGAACATCGTACTTCAAATGGCATCTAGAGTAAACCAAGTTTACCTCTCTCCGATGAGAAGTATGCATCTTCAGCCAAATTTTATTTATGCTTGAATACAGTGTACATAATTGCTTTGAAGTTTATGATGTTACAAAATATCTCCATGTGTACACTTGTTTTCATATTACATTCTTCTTTAGATACTTGTTCATTATAACCAGGACATTATATTTCTCCAGAACTAATAAATATCACCCAACATGCAGGTCTGAGCTAAACCGTTTGAATTTTCAAGGGTTTTATACCGTTCTTTTGGAGAGAAATGATGAATTGATTTCAGTGGCAACTGTAAGGTATCTTGTTCTTGCAGATTCTGATTTAGGGACCTTCATTTTCACTTCTGTTAAAAGTATTCTGAAGTGCTACTTCTTGTTGACTCCAGGATTTATGGGAAAAAAGTGGCAGAAGTCCCACTTGTTGCTACACGATTTCAATATCGTCGACTTGGGATGTGTCGTATTTTGATGAATGAGCTTGAGAAGGTACATTACTCTTTAACTGTTGTTGACGACCTGTGCTGGCTTTTCTGTTTTCGTATGGCGTTGCAAATTATTAGAGATTCCCTTGGCGAATTGTTTGGTTGTTGCCTCCATGAATGTTTAGTTTCCCTCCCACAACCCAATTTTATTTTTTATTGTTCACTGGATGTCATTAAGGGCTTCTCTGATTATGTGACAGCATAGTCTCTGTGGCTAATGAAATAATGTATGCAGGGGCGGACTCAGACAATTTTCTTGTGGGGTCATTTAGTGTTAGGTTAAATATAAAAAAAAAAAAGAAACAGAAAAACTCAAAAATAAAATAAAATTGTGGGGTCATTTGACCCCACATGAACCCACGTGGGTCCGCCACTGACTGTATATATATATCTGATGAAGGTAAATAACCATATTATTTGTGTTTTTGAGTTGAAATATTTTTGTAAGCTAAATTAAGCCACAGTTTGGGCTCCATTATAATGAAAGTTTGGGAAAATATGTGCTTTGGAATAGTGATTTTTTGAAGAATGTGCGGATAAAAAATAAGGAAAAGTTTTGGATTTACGTGTAATATTATTTTATTGAAGAATGTATTGTTGAAAATGAGAGAGAAAAATGAGTTTTGAAAATAATGGAGCCCAAACAAGGGCTAAATTGACAATATAATGGATGATTAGATTGTATGGCCTAGATTTTGGGCAAGAAGATAGGAAAGCCCTCTCATTGAATTGTTTGGTTTGTGAATCATGTTTTAGTATCTTGGAATTCTAGATGAGTCCATAACGTGATCTGACAGATTTCTCCCCATAAATGGGGTTCTTGACTACAACTTTGGCATTTATTAAATACAAAAATCCAGAAATTATTCTAAAATCATTCATCTAGTTAACTATTCAGTATGCTGATAGATAGCATGCAATTGGTTAAAAGCTCATATATGCATCAAAGATAACCTCGGTCAGGTGTGAAGCGTAGTAATTGATTACTTTTGAGTTCTGTTGTCAGGTTTAGCATGTCCAAGCTTTTCTTGATTATATTATTTACTTCTTCGCTCACATTGTTTACAGAAACTCATTGAAATGGGAGTAGAGAGGCTCATTCTTCCAGCTGTTCCTAACGTGTTGAACACTTGGAAAACTTCTTTTGGGTTCTTAGAAATGAAACAATCAGAGAGAATGAACTTTCTTGATTACACCTTCCTTGATTTCCAGGATACAGTCATGTGCCAAAAAGTCTTAACTCAGGTCCCTTCCTCTGTATCAAGGGTATCAACAGGTATATTAATGCCTCGACTATTCTAAATGAAGTGGTAGAATCTATTATGCAGACTAATTGATTTACATCTTTCTCACCAGAAACTCATGACAAAAGTCGTGCCCCTATGAGAAAAAGTGACGCAGACTTGGATGGCACTGGTTCTGATTCTGCAATTTTTCAAGCAGAACGAGTTGAAGAGGGTGAATTTAAAGATCAAGGATCAGCATGGTAATATGTGATTTTAATGCTCTTGTGTTATGATATTGGTAAATAATGTGTAATATTAAATATCAAAGAAAATACTACTCTTATGAATATATTTCATGTAGACCAGTCTTTAGACTTAATGCCAATGCACCATTAAAAGTAAAGAAAATGAGTGTTTAATGGAGACAAGGAATGTTTGTTTAGCATGTATCTGAAATATTTTTCAATCCAAAGCCAAAAACTATCATTATTCCTCGTAGATGATTCAACTGGTATACGGAAAATTTTCTTCCTGTTTTTGTACTTGTGTAAAGCTGAAGGAACAAACTACTATGTTTTTTGGATAGAGAGTACGAGGAGGGAGTGTATTGTACGAGGATGGAGTAAATACTATTTCCGAATGTAAATTTTCTAAGGTTGTCTCTGCTATTTGGAATGGATGGACTGGCAAAAATATTGTTATCCTGTCTTGGTTTCTGCTACAACTTTGATTGATTCAATCTATAAAAGATTCTTCTTTATATAAAATTATAGATTTGAATTAATTTATTATTCTATAACGCATCCCCAAACAGGTATACCGTACAAAGCAAGATTTAGTATGACTTCTCTGTTTCTGTCTAATTTATATATTTTTCACACGTGCTTATCAGGTTTTACTAATTTTCTGATGTCACTATAGTGTTAAGTTCATTATTGAGGTTATCATCAATGTGAATTTTATATTCCTTCCCATTTTTACTGTCCAATTTTCACTGTGCGTTATCACAAAATATTAGTGTAATATATTACTGTACTTCTAAAATTTGAGTATTTGGACATAAAATGATGGTGTTACTGTTGCTGAGTCACTTGCAGGGGTTTTGAAAGTATGTTAGAGATTTTTCTCTATCTATTCCAACTTGATTTTGAATGTGGAGTTTCGCTTAGTCATACTTTATTGGACACCTTTATGCTACAGGAATAAGAAAAATATAACAAAATATTAATATTTAATCGATTCCATGTATCCAATTTGAGTATTTGCAATGAAAAGATTAAGAATGTAAATATTTTGTTAGAGTTCATTTATCCAAAGTTCAGATATTTTACAAATATAATGTCTGGAAACTTTCCCTCTCCCAATACCGAACCTGAGTCCAACTAGTATGGGTTTTTATGAAATTTCTTGTTGATAATAATGATCCGACGCTGGGATATAGGAAGTTGAAAGCTGTATGCAATCAACACACATTTAAATACTTGACAAATAAGCTGGCTCTTTAATTTTTGTAACTCCATGTTTCTTTATATTTTAATTGTATCACATATTTCTAATTTCATAGCCAAAGATGTAGGTTGAATTCCTGATCATTTTTTTTCCCGCAGTGTTTCAGGAGGGCTTGACAATGAGAATGGCAATGACTCATCTCAGGTAGCTATTGTGGTTATTATTTTTCTCCAACCATCTTTTCTTAATTTTTTACATTTTTATCCTGATTGGTCATTTGCAGTTTTACTGAGCTTTTGTTAAAATTATTTACAGGTGAATGAACCAACACTACTAGATTGTCCATCTTTCGAGACTGGGATTACAGTGGAGTGTCGTGCAGGAGTTACTGATCATGAGCAAGTTGAGGACAATAAAAGAAATGGCATTATCAAATGCTATAAGCGAAGGAGAATGTCAGCCTGCTGAAGATTGCTCCTCGAAGAAATTTGCCAGAGACTAAACAGGTACTTTATTTAGGACAAGGGAATCAAGATTTTTTGATACTAAGTACACTAATCGCACTGCAGATGGGTTGTAAGGTTGCCTCTTGAAATCTATTTTCGTCCTAAAGGACTTGTATATAGTTGGAGGGAGCTGGTCAAATTTTATGAGGCTCGTGTTTGTTTATGCTCGTTAGAATTGCTCTAAATACTCCAACTCCTGCTGGTTTTGGATTTCTTTCTGCGTGCACATATTAGTGTGAAGTATGTGAGACAGAGTTATTTATGTGTTCAATAACTGAAATAGGCGCTTGATGCAAATAATTTGTTTGTGGGGGCATAAGTTTAACAACTCCTGCAGTTTTTTTGACACGTCTGTTCTTGTTATTTTGTGCTGCTTTTATTCCTTCCCTAATAAGGTAGTCATTGTTGGCAGTGCTTCTGATTAGCTAGACCATACAAAGGTGATTAAGGGGCGGGAGTGTTAAAGAATATTCGTCGTATAATAATCTTTGTAATTTTATCTTTTTTTGAAAGGTTCTTCACTTTTGTGTTGGATCGATGTTGAGTTTTTATTCGTGCGCTCGAGACCTTTGGCTGAGTCGAAGGGGTTGTTACCAGTGAATATCTTCTGGTAAATGATGTTGGAAACCCCTTTCTTCCAAGACCACTATGAGGCTTTGTGTCCTTTTAGTTAATTGTTCCTTGTGGGGAATGAGGATAAGAATAAATACAAGATTTAGGTAGGATTTAAAAGTAGAATTTGATTTAGATTATAGGGTTGTTTGGTATAGATTTTAATCCAATTAAAATTGAAAACATAACTGTTAATGGGTCCCACTTATCTAATAAAAGTCAACAATAACGACTAATTTTTCAATTTTAATTCGATTTTAATCTCTACCGAACACGCCATACGTTTGTTTTGTTTATAAATTAGTTTATTATTCTGATAATGTTTTAGTTTATTAGAAGTTCATTTGAGTTTATCTTCTTTCCTCTAAATGGGACTTAGGATTTCATTTGAAAGTAGACTTTGATTATGAAATAAATAAGGAAAATGTTTGTTGTACATAACTATTTACGTAATGTTTTACATAAGGTGTCAAAATGTAAGTGGGGGGAGTTAATTGATTGATTAGATATTGATCCAATTAAATCTCGACAAAACATGTGTTGATAAACCGTTGTTTAAGTTGTTATGTATATGCAGCACTACCGAATAAAGAAATATTCTCAATATTTGGACCTAGACCATAATATTTTCATGGCCTTGATTAATTGAGCCCATATATCTCTTTGATGGAATATAGATGAACGTGGGCCATTGCCATTTATAAAAGACAAAAACTCCAATAATTTGATTAGGGATAACCATAATGCGTGTTTCCATTACAACCCACGAAATTCGATCCCATTGATTATGAGGAAATTTTGAAATTTGATTTGTGTTTAGTCATCTAGAATCTAGGCTTGTTGAACATATTAGCTAACTTGAAATCATCGTTGAGTAGAGTTGTATTGAATGATGTCTTAATGTTGTACTAACCTCGATTAATGAAGATATTTCGAGTTTAATAGTAGTTTCACCTACTACTAACAAATCTTTGTGAGCCATCCAATGGTAAGTAGTCATGGCTTGATCATGTCTTTTGTCTCTTTTATTCACCTCGACCTACAACTTCCATGGATCGATCAGAGTCAAGCGGTCTTTTGCAATTCAAACAACTGGTCCACTTTCCGGCTCGCAACGGTCATCCGCTCTTTCTAATTCAAAAGACAAAGAAAGAAAAGATGGGCGAAGCGTCATTTGAAGTGGTGAAGGCCTATGCTACAGTAAGAAAGATAGTACGTTGAGGTTACGAATTCACTAAGTAGTACTATAAAGAAAGAGAGTCTAAGGTTACGAAGTAAGGTCAGCTGGTTAAGGTGGCTCGCAACGGTCATCCGCTCTTTCTAATTCAAAAGACAAAGAAAGAAAAGATGGGCGAAGCGTCATTTGAAGTGGTGAAGGCCTATGCTACAGTAAGAAAGTGAGTTGAAAAAAGCTCGGTGAGTGGGTTGGTGGTGGGGTTGTTCATAGTTGAAACCAAACAACATATGCAAATGATTTGATGTTGTGGGCATTCTTGGACACGTGAAACTGGGTCAGTAAACAAATGAAGCTTTTCAGAATCCACCACCCACTTTGGTTGATTCTTCGATCTTTTATTATTTAAGCTTTAGCTTTCAGCAAGAACTTGTGCACTTGTCTCCCATTTCGATATTGGTCCCTTCTCTCATTTCAACTTTTTCAGAAGAATTGTGAATTATAATCTGTCATCCTAAATCCTAATGTCCATAAAAATATACAATTTCACTTCAAACCAAGAATAGGATCGGACTACGAGTCGGATTAATACGTTAAAAAAAAATGAAGTGGTCTACAGCCTGGATCGGGCTACGGCCTGGCCCCGTCCCTTTACATCCGTGCTGCTTCAAACCATAAATGAGCAAATTATATGCAAATTACTTATTATGTTGAATAAAGTTATTTATCTTTATTAGAGATGTTCACCGATCTATGAATATTTATTACATTTTATTGGTCTTATCGTTTAATGTTATATATTTGGCGATTATCTCTAATGAAGATAAGTAGACCATCCGATTATCTTTTTTACCCCTTAATCATGATGTGAGGAGAATTTATCTCTTAACCACATTACCCGTTTATAAGGACTTAATTAGGGCTGAACAAGAAAACTTCAATCCGTCAAATAAAATCGTTATGGCTATTTTGAAACCGTTGGTTTGGTTCCAGGTGATTTAAGTTTTGACCGTTTAAAATTAAACCATTTTTGTGTTATCCAAAATATATTATTTATTGGATCAATTTATATTTCAACAAATTTACTTGCTAGTAGACTCTTTTAACTTTTTAGGAAAATAACGATTTATTTATGATATTATTATTATTCTTATCTAAATAATGAAATTGCATGGTTAAATTTTATGTTTTGACTTGTATTACTTTATTAGTTTAAAATTGTTTTGAGACAGATATATTATTACTGTAACATTAAGGACGTGTTCGGTCGTACTTAAAATCCAATTAAAATTGAAAATATTGCCGTTATTTGGTCCCCCTCGTCTAATAAAAATCAACAATAACGACTAATTTTTCAATTTTAATCTCTACCGAACACGCCCTAAGTTTAGAATGTTTCAGTTTAAATGTTATTCATTTTGTCACATTTATACAGATTGACTTTCTTTATTTTCTTATTTATATAGTTCTATTTCTTTATTAAAAAAATATTTGTTTTGTTCATTTGTTAATATACTTTTATTTAATTCACCTCGTTATAACCAATTCTTTCCTCTTAATCTTGAAATTATACATATTTTAATTTGCCTTCTTGAAATTATCCAAGTACATAATCACATTTCCCACTTCTTTTTGGAAACTTGGATAAAAACACGTTATTTTACTACTAATTGGTAATTAAATAAAGGTAAACTAGTAAAACTCTTTGGAAAAATTACTTTTTCAAGACATTAAATAAAATTTCTTAGTTCATGTGAAAAACAAAAATCAACCGGTTTAAATGGAACGGAGTGATTATAGTAAAATTTTAGATCAATAAATTTATTTTTGTGAAATAAAAGCAAACCGCAAAAATGTTTTGGTTTGATTTGAAATGTAAAATGAAATGATTTGGTTTGAAATGTTGCCAGATTAATTTGGTTTAAAACATGCCTATTTGAGACTTTTTTTTTCCTAAAATATATTTTGAAATAATATTTTGATCGAGAATGTGTAGATAAGAAATATAAAAAAATTGAATTAACGTGTATTATTATTTTATTGAAGAACATGAGATTGAATTTTTTTTTTTTTTTTTTTAAAATAATAATGAAAATCAGCTGTAATTTGATAGAAAAAATTAGGAAAAATTGCAGCAGCTGTATCTAACCTTTCCATTTTTTACAGACTTTATCGTAATCTTCATTTTTGTGCTAGAGGAGGTCTTTAACCTTTCATAAATATGCAGATGTGGTCCCTTTGGACGGAAACCGTCCAAAACACCATCACTTGACCTGAAAAAATAAAAGTCAAGTATATTGACCATTTTAAGGAGGGACAATTTCATCCAATCAGTATTTATCACTTGATACCGTTCAAATCACTGTACATTTTCCTCCACATCGTTGAATAATAATATTCATACTAATAATTACATATGATTCAAATAAATCCATAGTGAATTAAGGCCAGCGATTAGTTTTTTCCTTGACAAAACTGATGTTCGCTAGCTATTGACGAAAAAAATAAAATCAAACATAATAACCTTCAATTGTCACTTAAGCCCCCGAACAAAATCATGGTAGTAACAATTATAACCGGACAAAACTCCCTAACTGAACCGGATCAAGTAGTTCTTCATAAGTTAAATACTCGAACGGGTATTTGGATCGAGAACTAATATGTTTGGTTTGGTTCGGTTCTCGATTTTAGATCCAGAACCGAAGAATCGAATAAGAACCGAATCTATATATATTTTAAAATTTTTTTATAGTGAATTAATTAAATTATTTTAATTTTTTTCTAAACAAATTAGTAAATTAATTAATTTAGTGATTAATGCTCCAATTCCCAAACCAATTCCATGCATAGCTAGCCCA
>CAIGRF010283265.1:6733-19452 GCA_903798235.1 Fraxinus ornus | reverse complement strand
TAGGATTCCAATAGTATTCCAAACTGAATTATCTTTGACGTACATTTCAATTAGAATTTTTCAATATTTCAAACAATTCAACAAAGGAATTCGAATCACACCCAAATTCCAATGGAAATTATGATGAAATCTATCTATATACATTACATGCTTTAAGTATCAAAGTAGAATCGAGCATTTCATCCATTTTTTATTATTGAGTTCTCATCTCATACTATTTATAATGTTTTCAAGTAAAGTTTAAGTCATTACTTTGGTTCGAACTTCTTTCGCCATCCTTGATTTGGTGAAAGGGGTTTAACTTTTACGGGTGATAATTAACTAAGCCCCTATATGATAGGCATTATAAAGAGAAATTGGGGGGAAATTATGTTATGAATAGTGATTTTTTGGTGAATGTGTGATTAAAAAGTAGGTAAAAATTTTAAATTTACGTGCAATATATTTTGTTATGTGAATGTATAGTTGAAAATGATTACATAAATAAAGATTTTTGAAAAAAAAAAAAAAAAGTCACACATGGCTAAATATTGAGAAAATAGAAAGGTAAATGTTTGCTACTTGTCCACCGAGGTTGACACATCGGTGCATATGTCCTCTTACTAAGGGGGCCCACGATTTTTTTTTTTTATTGGGTGTTGGTCTTTTATTTGTGAGGAGACTATATATCGAAGTGTCAACTCGAAGTACAAATAGTAAAATCTAAAAGAAAATTACAGGCAAATTACTTTGGTCATTTGCACAAGAATAATGTTATATGTACATCTTGCATCACAACTTGGTTGACATGTCCCCTTATGTGGAAGAAATATGTAAAGTGATGTGACGAACGAGTTCAAAATCAAGAGTGTGATATTGACATATAGAATAGTGTAAAGAAAGGTGGAAGAGAGTGTAAATGTAGCAGTCATGTGCACAAATACAAGGATTTTGCTAAACTTGTACATAATAGATTATATAATACAATGTGGAGGGAAAAGATTAGATGAAAAATTGATTGTGTTTTAAATTTAACAAATTGTAGAGTACATGTGATATTATATAATTCATTATATAAATTTTGTTCTATACGTAGCAAGATTCCAAATACAAAGATAAAAATCTAAGGTAGAGTAATTACAAAATTTGACTGTTCAGGCCCTATAGGGCTTCAGGGCCCTTTACTATTTCTTCTGACCCGAACTCCCTAAGTCAGCTCAAGATCCATCTACCAAAGATCCAATCAAAAATTCATATGATGTGACACGAAATCATCACATTGTGATGAGATCTATACAAGTTAATGCTAATTTCAGTACAACTGGCAATCAAATTGTAATAATTATAATTTTATAAATATTATATGTAAAAAATCATAAAATATTATTTAGTTTTATGTCAAATACTACGTATCAATCGAACATGTAAAGAGAATTCTAAACTTAACTCTTTTCTTCATTCTTCTTATCTCTACTACGTTTCAAAGGCCTCGGTTAGGTGCTAGCATGTAAACTATACAAAGTAGATCACAATATAATAAATAAGGTTTCAATTTTTCCAGTGAATTGACTTGATGTTATTCAGGGCGTGTTCGATAGAGAGTAAAATCGGATTAAAATTAAAAAATTAGTCGTTATTGCTGACTTTTATTAGACGAGTGGGACCCAATAACGACTATATTTTCAATTTTAATTGAATTTTAAGCCCAACCAAACGGGCCTCAATCTAGCAAAAAATTGAACAAGTTAAAAATGTTTCTGGGTTTCTTAACAACTGCATATTTGAGTTATAATTTCAAATCTTTTGCTTCTTTTTGCAAAAGGACAAAAAAAGGGAAAATAATCACAATCTTAATAATAATTATTAACTACTAATTATCATTTATCAAATAATGCTATAATATTTTTTATCTTACTAGAATAAAGAGAGACATTAATAACAACGTGGATGGAAGCGTTTTTATAGAAAAGGACAAGACATCATGAATGAAAAACCATTCAATTAACTTATAGTTATTATTTCATTTTTTTTAGTTGGTATATATAATTATTAAATTAAGTAGGGTCGCATGTTTGGTAGGAATTAAAATTTAGGTTTTTACTTTAAGTCAAATTCAACAATTAATTTTAATCACATATTTCAAGGAATTCACAACTTTTCAACTACATATTTTATCAACTTTTATCAATATTTACTAAAAATCTAATTTTAATCTCTACCAAATAGAGCATACAAATAAATAATGTGTGATATTATTGTTGCCTTTAATTGTTTGAAGATTAAATTATTTAAAAAGGAATTCAATAGGGGATTCCAGTTTATATTTATATAAAGATAGAAAATTGCAAGTATATATATAAAAAAAAGCACTCAACTCAAATATGAAGATTAATAATAAGAATAAAATATGTATAGCGTGTTGAACTAGATAAGATATGAAAGGATAATAAACATATCTCTCGTGCATCTCTTTATTAATTATGATTTGTGTGCTAAAACTGATTTTATGTCATATTTTGTAGCTTAAAATCTATTAATACAAAAAAAAAAAAAGTGCACTCGCCTCAATTAAGAAGATTAATAATAAGACAAATATTACCATAGCCTGGTGAGGCACATCCTGCGATTTACCTCCTTCACAATACTCTAGAGGCGAGACGGTGGGGGCCCTCAAGGTTGGGGTTCAACCTTTAATAATAAGACAAATATGATTAGCATATTGAATTAAATAGAATTTAAAAGAATAAGAGAAGAGATCCTGAACCTTATCTCTTTATTAATTGTGTTTGTCATGTCCAATTTATCATAGGTAACATTTTGTAGCTTCAAATCCCATTTTAGTTAACTATTTTTTAGCACGTGCAACTAGCATGCATGTTTGGATGAAGGAAATTTTTACTTACTTTTAAGAGAAGGCACTTTTTTCAAAATAATTTTATCTTACTTCTCTCTAACTTTCACTAATAAAAAATTTATTTTATGGCAAAATCTCTGGCTTATTTATTTTTACTTATTAGTAAACTTATCTACTAGCTAGTCAATAGCATGCAAAATATCAGACAAAAAGAGAGACATCCCCTATCTTTGGCCTCTTTTTAAGGCCAAGAATCCATGAAAATTATTAATTTGAAGAAGAGATTCAATTGGGATTGTAGCTCCAAATAATTTATGGATGAAAACGGGAATTTTCTAATAGCTAATTAGCTACTAGTTTTGTAGCACAAAGAAAGAGTAATAACTAAGTAGACAGTACCATAATTTAGGCAGATTTCATTTTTCTCCTCGTCGACACACTAAACATAAAGTTTAAATCGTGATCATCATCTTTAAACTTTGCATCTTCTTTATTTTTGTCTTTTGATATAGTTGTCTTTAATCTTTTATATATTGGCGTCTATGATTTAAGTAACAATTTTCGTGCTAAAAAAATTAAAGTGTTAAAGTGGCATGGAAAAATAAATTCTCCTTTGAGCTCAAAAATAATCTAGAAATATAAAAGGAAAACAGTGAAATATAATGATTATTCAATTAAACAAGTCAAGTAATTAATGGCTTGGCCAAAATTATTACCACTCTCACTCTTCTTCAAAGTTCAAACCTTATCATTGTCAAAATGGTGATTAGAGTATAAGAAATGGGTGGTTGGCTGGCTGGCTAGAATTTTCAATATCCATCTTCATTCTTACACCCCACCCCACCCCCACCCCAGCCCAACCCCAAAATCTCTCTCTCTTTAGCTTATCATACTTATCATTAAAGCCTGCATGAGTTCAATAATTGCAATGATCCCAAAAGCATGACATGTCTGACCCCAGTCACCTCCTCTAGATGAGTATTTTAATTACAACTTTATTTACTAGCCCACCCCCACGCCTGTGGGACCACCCAGTTATTGATACTAATGTATTCATTTTTTTTTACCTAATACAAATAATATACAAATACACTATGAGGTCCATGTGTAGACAAATTGTTTTATGGGATGCTCGACTATGGTTTCATGATGTCTCAAAGGTAGATTTGTCTTGAGATATTTTTTATGAATTATGGAAAAATCTTTCTTTTAATAGTACTCTTATGCAAAGTTTTATACACTTCATATTTTTCTTGGACTTAAAGTCATTAGTCATGTCAAATTTTAAAAAAAAAATTAACACATTTGCGTTATTGTATATTAAGACAACTTTATTCATAAATTTTTATTTTTAAAGTGCATCTCCCATCATTGATTCATCAAATTCTTGATAGGTGGATGACTTTTAGAAACGGTGGTAGATAGTCTTGCACTCATTATTTTTTTAATGAATCTCGTGTTTAACTAGTTTGTATAAAAACTTCAACTATGAGATAAATTAGTTACATAAATTTTGTCAATTACATATTTCAATTGTATACACTAGTTTTTGCAAATATAAATATATGTTTGCCTTACTACATGATCATGGGATCATTTTTCTATCAGATAGGAAGGGCTGTAACACAAAATGTACTTCTAAGTTTCGTTTTGTACTTTTGTTTCATTATGATCACTAAATATAATGCAATTAATTGTTTGATAATCACAAAAACTTCATTAATAACAGTGACAAATTTTTTTTTAAAAAAAAACATGTTTTACTTAAAAGAATCATTGGATGCCATGCTCAATAATATATTAGTAACAAGGGTGTGATTAATTAGTTTAATAAATCTATAAATTAACAAACGAACAATCACACTCATTATCCTCAAAGAACTTTTCTTGAAATACTAAACTTTGGTCAGCTTGTCAGCTCAATTAAAAACATGTGGTTGGAACAAATTATGGTCAAATTTATTGTAAATCCGACCAAACTTTTTAGTGTGTCTTTTTTTTTTAAAAAAAAAAAATCGTGTAATCTTTTTCCTAAAGTGTGTGCCTTTCCTTTCGTTTAGATCAAACTTCGGCCAGTCAGCATAGTCTGATCCCTGATGGGTAGAAGCTGCCAGCAGCCGTCTGATCAGAGATTCATTCATGTCATTTAATAAATTTGTCCAATAACTCCAATATACGTGGTGCTATGACGTTAAATGATAAGAACAATTAAATGAATCATTTTATTTTATTTTATTCAAGATGAATTTTATTCTAAATGTCTAGCATTCTACTTGATTTAACTTTAGGCTTAAATTAGACAAATAGATTGATCGAGAACCACATGACTACTTGGATTGGAAGTATGTTAACAATTTGTTAATTACTACTTATGAAGAAAAAAAATCTTAACAAATATAAATGAATGTCAAAAGATTAAATATAAAATTAACTCAAGCTCGTCGAATGTACATTTTTATTGAAAAGATACTATACCAATAATTTATTCACATAATTTAGTAAAATTACTATTTAGCACTTTCTTTCATTCAAATCTTTTTGTTTATTGAATCCATTTCCATTGCTTACAAGAAATAATGATTTTTCTCATCTAATAATTAATTATCTAATCATAGTTCATAATGTGTTGGCCCTATATAGGTCTAGTCTTGGCATCATATTTTCCAATTACACAATCAAATCGTATTAAAGGCATCTCCATATATTCCACTCTTTAGAGGTGGAGTGCCATTATTCATTGTCACAACAATTAAATTAAATGGCATAGAGTAATAAGTGATGCCTTATGGAAAGAAGAAAAAGGGGTGCTGGTTATAATAATAAATTATTTGGCCCAAAATTGTAATATCCATTCATTAATTTAGATTCACATAGATTTATATTGTAAATAATTTTGTTAGTGATCTTATTTTTGTACTTATAAGAAGATCGACGTTTGATAATAGAAACAAGCAATTCGTTTGTCTGGAATCACTAATGATCAAACGAGCTACAAGATAATTTTTATCCAATGAATCGTTGTCCATCTAAAATCTCAAACACGCTCTCGAGTTCAAATATGAATATTTTTGGATGATCATCTATATCAATCTTTATTCGTTTAAGATTTAATAATGCATGGTATTGTTTGTCATTTAATTGAAGCATAGATTTGCCAAACCTAAAATATAGACAATACTAACTTGGCCTATTTTTCCAGAGTATTGAATACTTAACAATAATAGTATACCCGACTGTTCATAGCCCTCAAATTATGATGTACTAGACATAATTACTTATACAAAAAAAATCAATTCTCACACACACACACACACTCCCTCTCTCTCTCTCTCTCACGCACCCACAGAGAGACAAGTACCCCACCCCCACCCCGTCGAAACACACATACAACATATATGTATATACTTTTATATGGATTCACGTGCGTTTTTCAAAATCTTGGAATTTTCGGACAAATTTGACAAAGCTAGGTTAGGAGATGAGGTTGGCCTGTCTGCTACAGAACCCAAGACTTGATACTATACAAACCCTTCTTCTACTTTTAAATTTCTTGAGTCCCTTCAATCAACAATTAAGCCATTTCAACTCAACTCTCTTTTTCTTTTTAGGGTTTTTCCTCATGGAGTTGGGTTTGAGTCTGGGTGAAACGTCAAAGGGATTCACTTTGCTTGGCAAATCACAGAAAATTATTGACGAACATGATTTAGGGTTCTGCATGGCTTTAGGAATGAAGGGAGAAGATGAAATTAAGAAGAAAGAAATAAGAAATGATGGTGAAAGAAAAGGGTCTTCATCAGATCTACCACTTCAGCTAGATCTTCTGCCTTTCTCTCCTGTTCCACACAGTCAAAAATCATCAAATCTTCGTTTCCCTTGGCTCGCTCAAAACTGTAATGTCATTTCTTTCTGTCCGTTGTTTTTTTTTAACTGTCTCACCGAGTTTTGTTGTTTGAGGTTTTTTTTCTATACTGTTTCACTCCCAGAATGATTTTAAGATTTCATTTACAGTACTAAATTTTTCTTGTATGATTATGTTCTTGAATATCAGTTAATTTCTGATTATTTCGCAGCTGCAGTTGATACCTATGTAATATGATTTTTCATTTCAGATTTTTGACTTGTTTTTAAAAGCTTAAATATTATTAGAAGAATATTTGTATTTAGTTACTGTCTTTTGCTTGAGAGCAGATGCAGATCAGATATATTTTCACATGTAAGGACTAACTAATAGGGGGTACAATTTTCATAAGCCAAGAAGACTTAAACTCGTGACCTTTACCTGTTCTCATATTTTGTTGAATCGTGCAGTCTAAAAGTTCGAGTTTTGGACCGTTCTTATATTTTAATCTATTGTATGGTTTAATTCTGCAACAGTGGTTACTGAATCGAGGAAAGGTTTGGACGAAGACCAAAGGAACTTAACGGCTGAGGAAGTCGAAGATGGTGCAGCACTGTCATCTCCAAACAGCGCAGTTTCATCATTTCAGATGGATTTTTCGATTTATGCAAGGGGCAAAAGAGATGCAAACGAAGTTGAGGCAGACAGAGGGACTTCTTCAAGAGCAAGTGATGATGAAGAAAATGGTATGGCCAGAAAAAAACTTAGGCTCTCAAAAGAACAGTCTGCTTTTCTTGAAGAGAGCTTCAAAGAACACAACACCCTCAACCCTGTAAGTCATACATCTATAGTTAAACCTCTATCTATGTGTGTATTTTTGTTCGACTATAACTAATAATTTTGTTATCAACACGATCATGTTTCATAATTTTGTAAATCATATTTGTTAAACCACTGGTCTAAAAAGTTTAAGATGTTACATTCACCCTTCACGCGTGTCAAAACTACCGTGTCATGTATACAATTTTACTGTAAAAGGGTGACAGTTTGACCTCAACCCATTGATCAATCACCTCATTTGAAAGCTCAGACGGTTGAAAATGACACTCAACTTATATTGTAGCTCATTGTTATGCAGAAACAAAAGCTTGCTCTTGCAAAGCAGTTGAATCTCCGTCCACGCCAAGTTGAAGTATGGTTCCAAAACAGAAGAGCTAGGTTTGTGTACAAACATTTTTTTTTTAATTTTGTTTATTAAGAAAATAATTGCTGGTTCTTGTGACAGTTTAATGAAGCAATTATTTGATGCATTTATGATTTGCAGAACAAAGTTGAAGCAGACAGAGGTAGATTGTGAGTATTTAAAGAGATGCTGTGAGAAACTGACAGATGAAAATAGGAGGTTGCAAAAGGAGATTCAAGAATTAAGAGCTTTAAAGGCTTCACAACCTTTATACATGCAGCAACCTGCGACAACTCTGGCAATGTGCCCTTCTTGTGAGCGCGTGACCACCTCGACCGCCACTCCCTCCACCAAAACAGCTACGACCACCACGACGGCTATGAACGCTACTAATAACGGACTCTCTCTTGATAAACCTAAATTATATTCATTTTTGCATGCCCAACAGGCTGCTTCTTGAGCTAGGAGAAATAAATGAATATATCCTTTCAGCTCTGGTGGACTAGTAATTTCTTGCGTATGTACATGGATTTTTTTACAATATATTTTTCTTCAATGATGATTTATTTATTGTAGAATGGCTTGATGTCTGCTGATGAATTTTGTGGGATTATGTTTAACAGTGTACGTACAAGTGTTTTTGTTAGATAACTAAACGTTTTGTACTGCTATTAATTTTATTGAGACACTTTCCGATTTTTCATCGTGGCATATTTTCATTTTCTCCCTCGTGTTCAATTTATTTGTTCAAGATTTGTGTTGAGAAATGACAAACGTGGTCTTGAAGTTAAAGCTTTTGAAAAATCTCTGAACGTGTATAGACGATTCAAGATAAAGTAGTGAGCCTAAAAATTGTTGTTTATAAAGATTTGAAATAAGCCGAAAAGCCATAGCCTAAAATTTTCTCTCTCAAGAGAATTTGACACAGCGAAAGATGTGGGTATTGATATCGAACGAGTGATTCTTTTAAGAGAGCTGCTGCATTGCCAGGGTGGGTGTGAACACACACATAGGGGGGGAGGGAAGCATTTTTTTCCATTTTTTATTCATGCAGGTCCCACTTCGGTTCCACACCCCTTGTGAGGTTAGGTCACCCAAGTGGGCAACCGGTTCGGGCAAAGTAGCTTAATTCGAGGAAGATGGATGAATGAATGAAGTAGCATTTCGCCCAAGTGGTGGTTGTTTTTTAATATCTATATTTTCCCTCCCTCGACGTAGCCTCTAATCTCCTCTCAGTATAATTCTATAGTGATTCTTTTATGGTTGATGATTGGTATTTTGAATTAGGCCATCAATTTCTTGACTTTTTTCATTGCGAAACTTTCAATTTTTCTTCTTTATGGAATAACGCATCATGATTGGTTCAACTAATCAAGCAATGATAATTTAGAAATATGTGTGTTATCATCATTACTGTTTACGCGTTATTATTATTCTTTCCCTTCAAATTATCTGTGTTTGACTTAATTACAACCTCTTGATGGATTTTCCCTCTTTTTATTTTTAATTAATATATATTATTAAGTACTTTTGAGAACTACCTTAACACATAAGTCAAAAAACTAGATTCAATAAAACGTAATAGAAGAAAATTATTTGGTTAGAGATGATACTAATTTAAAATACACTACAAAATGTGAAACAACGTGTTAACTTTGAAAGCCTCGACACTCCAGGACCAGCCCGAAAAGAGGACTAGCACCAAAAGTTGAGTTCAACCAACCCCCTGTTTGTAACGGGTCAATCTCGACCATCCCTGACCCTACGTGGGGAGATCGAGATCGAACCACCACTTACTCTCGTGGCCCTCCACCCACATGTCTTGACAACTTTTAACTGCTCCACACTTTTTGAGAATGCACGAGGACATGCGCCCCTTTAGATCCACCGGTTAGAAATAAAACACGATTTCAAGATCTTTGTGCCACATTATCAAGGTAAACTCCTATGCAGAAGCCTGAAGAATGAAGGTAATTTCTCTTTCATATTCATTCTCTACCTTTTCAGTTTTTATACTTCAGGATTTTTCTCGATATTTAAAATATATACATTGGATTCTTGGAGATTTAGGGCCCGTTCGGTAGAGATTAAAATCGGATTAAAATTGAAAAACTAGTCGTTATTGTTAACTTTTATTAGACAAGTGGGACCCAATAACGACTATATTTTCAATTTTAATTGGATTTTAATCCCTACCGAACGGGGCGTTAATGACATTCCACCGTACAAGTAACATCAATAGATATTCCTATTTCAAATATATAATCGACGTATACTTTTTTATGTTAATGTTTTTCATTAAAGAATTCTTTTTATGTTTTTGTTATGCACTTTTATTTTCAAAAATGCTATTTATCTCCAGTGTGTTTATAACCCCATTCTAGGTGGCGGTAAATAATAGGTTAAAAGAAATGTGAAATGAAATGATTTATTTAATTTCACCTATCATTTAATTCCACATTAACGCTATCTAGATTAAGTTGTTAACAAGTTAAGGATGAATAGCATTACTCTTTATTTTAGATCAATTTAATGTTGCGTGGAAAGTTTAATTTTTAAATACCGCATTGCATCATCTATTGTCTTCATTTTCTTGTTACATTATTTTCTCAAGTAATTGATAAAATAGTTAATGATTCATTAATATGAATAACTTAAATTTATTTTTTAGGAAATAAATAACTATGAAAAAGAATAATAACGGAAAAGAGACAAAGACAAAAAAATCGGAGACGTAGTGTGTGGTGTTAAAAGTGACAGTTTACATTTAGTGACGTGTTGGACCGGCCCTTATTATGGCCCATTTATACATTTTCATTTCACTCCCCCCAAAATTTAGATTCATATGTTTTATTATTTTACAATAAATTCTCCATTGTGCTCTTCTCCTCCATTATATTTTAAGTTCTTGAATCACGTTAAAATATAAATCTTAACATCATCTTTTAAGAGTTATGACCATTCATCTTAATAAAATTCAATTTTGAAGTTGGAACCTCAAATCTCAAAATAAAATATAAATTAATAGTTATGATTTTGGGTTAGGATTAGATGTCAATATTAAATTTTACAAGAAAATAAGATGTATAAATTTTTTAACTTAACGTCATGTTTAGTATTTCAACATTTGTTACATATTTCCTATTTGGGGAAATGATGTTTTTTTGGTTGCAAGATTTTGCAATCCAGCCTCAGAAAATTATTTTCGTGCATGTTAGTCTTTTAAATTGTAGAGACATCAAAACATTAGTAGGTTCGCCGGGACTAATAATTTGAAGTGCTACTATTACAAGTAGATGTCGTTGTATCTTTGGGAGACCATTTTTCGTGCATTCATTTTCACGATATTATTCTGTCATATTTAATTTACGGTGATTTCATTACTTGTCTACTTCCAACAGATTTCACTGAGGACCAGTTTGAGCTCCATTTGTTTAGAATTAATTTTATAAAAAATAATTTTTTGGTAAAATGTATGATTAATTTATGTATAAATTTATTTTATTTTGTTAAAAAAAATCATTTTAATGAATTGAACTCAAATAGAGTAGCAAATAATAATAATAGTTTATATTTAGATTTATTAAAGAATGACCGTCGTGGATGCAAGTTGCAGAGCTAATTTGAATTAACAATTAACACGGTCATAGATCAATTGACACATGTCTAACATTCCCATGTGAAAGTGATTTGAAAGAGTAATCCCAATCTAGTCTAGGTGGTTGCACGATGGCACAACATACTCGGCAAAAATTTGTTTTAAAGAAAAACTAAGGGCATGTTTGATTTTATTATTTTTAAAATATATTTTTCTCTCTTCTTTTTAATCACGCAATTTTTAATAAAATAATATTACAATCATACTCAAAAAAATCTGTTATTTTTTAATCACACATTCTCTATCAATCTACTATTTCAACATACATTTTTACAATAAAATGGAACGCTCTTCTAAATTAAATGCATTTATCATTAACTTCCCAGTTCCACTAAAAACCACCAATTAGTGACACTGAGTTAAAAACAGGGGACACATGTCGTGCAATGATTGGATAGTTAAAAAGAAAAATAGAAAATAGAACCATGTCACCAACCTTGGCTGAGCAATAGGAAAATTTAGATTATTATTAAAGACTGAATTTTATTTGGATCTTAACGAGACATTTATTGTACCGTCTTTTCGGCCAGGGTTGGTGACAGTGGTTCTATTTTCATTTTTAACTGTCCAATCATTGCACGATACGTGTCTCTTGTTTTTAACCCCTTCACCAATTGGTGGTTTTTAGTGGTATTGGGAAGTTAAATGATAAATGCATTTAATTTAATTTTTCTTTAAAACAAAATCTTGTCAAGTAGGATGTGCCATTGTACACACCTCGACTGGGGTTTAACCATTTAGTTAACTCACAATTACTTGTTTGATCTAGCTTTTTTAAAATTACAAATTGATCAAATTTTATTTTTAATTACACATTTCGTCAACCTCATAATCATATTCACTTTTTAAGCATACATGCACAATTATAGTTTGTGTCCAGAATATAGTTTGTGTCCACATCCACCCTATAAGGAAAATGTCTTCTTAATACTCGTCTACGAAAATTTCTCTAACCGTTTAAACTTTTAACTAACACTAGTTGGTGACTCGTGCAATGCACGAGTTTTGTAGTTACTGTGTTTTTGTTAGCGTAGAAAATGATATTTAGGTACGAGAATATAGATTGCACGTAAAAGACTCATGGGAAATAATATTACATTATAAATGAAAATCCGCATTGCTTACAAGTTATGTAGATGGACAGTTATCAAAATGAACCTTATAAACATTTTACCTTATAAACATTTAACAAGGATGAAGGAAATAT
>CAIGRF010283246.1:5531-20573 GCA_903798235.1 Fraxinus ornus | reverse complement strand
CAATTACAATCTTACATATCAAATTTCTATTAATTCTTGATTTCTTTCCATACTCTTTATTAACTTACTTAGTTATCTATAATACATTATATCACAACTCACAAATGGATCCACACCCATTTGTTGAGGGCTTGTTTGGTATCGGAGATGAATCACCCGTGATGCCACAAAGTCAATTACAGAATGAATTTTCTGCTCTGAACGACGTACCAATTCCTAAAAATATTCCAGAATTGGATGCTCATGGAAGTGTTAATCCAATTGATTTGAGAAGACTTGCCTATGTTATTTCCTTTGGCATGTATCGTGGACTCTCGATACAATTTATCAGGAACTAAATATATAATTGATTAGATTTTAAGAGTTTTAACTTTTAATGCACATATCACTTATAGAAATTTAGAACAAACTTTATGTGAAATGTGTGAATTATATGCAGAACGAATGAGTACAAATATTAGTCGGGTACTCTCTACACCTACTCCTTCCACCGATATTAAAGAAGGCGACGCTGAAATATTAACTTTTTATGAATGCATTAACACATATAGATATGATTTAAATGCAATAAGTTCAATAGTAATTTTTCTACTTCATGTAATCAAATATCGGACACATGTTCAAATGCAATGACTGTTGAATTAATTGATTAATTTAATCATAATATATCTAATAACAAAACAATTAAAAAAAGTTCAGAAGAAGTAACTGAATTCTAACGAAAGTACGAATGACGATGCCTAGTGGTTTTTGCGATTATAAAAGACTTACTAACACCTTCGATTAGTACTGTAGTTTCGGAGTCTGCTTTTAGTGCATGTAAAAAAGTTTTGTCCAAGGTCAGGAGCCGACTCAAAGAAGATATTTTTGAAGCATTAATATGCATGAAAGATTGGGAAGACGCTCATTTCCGATTGCAAGATAAATATAAAAAATTTACACAAGTTTTTCGTGTACAATTTTGAATTCCGCCTACTTGAAATTTAAGTAGTTGATCCCAATACTGAATAAATGAGAAGGGTTTAATTTAAAAAATAAAAAATAAATAAACGAGCTCGCCTGTAAGCTCTGCTCATTACTGACGAGCCACGAGCTCGGCCCATTACCAACCATAGTAGCATACCTATGCAATCATCAAAATATTATGTACGTACAAAGTCTTTAAAAAGTAGCTTATTATCTGAAGGAGCGAATTAAATAAAGCGTAGAAATTTTCATATATGTACGCAGCAATATTTTAAGTATTTCAGTCTGATTTTATATGACATATGACTATAAAAGTGGTGAGCAAGTAATATTACACTCAAAACTAAGATAACTTATTTCAAACTAAGATATTAGTTGAAACATGTGCACTGCATTTGTTTTATATGATATTTGTTCTTTTTTCTTTTAAAAAAAAAATGTTCTCTTACTTTATTCGTATTTCCTTAGTCAAACACATGCTAACATTTATGACCAATATGTGTCTAAAAAATCACTATCCATTTTGAAATTTTCTACCAAAAATGAACAGATACTAATATGGGGTGACCTCATTGTGAATTAAATATTTCAAAAAAATGTACCCCACCTATTTGTGTGTTTTCTATGAGATTTTTTTTTTTTTTAATGTACATGTAAGCTGTTTGATTTTGAAAAGTGGGAAATGATTTGACAACCTTTGCTTCCGTTGTAACCAAATTTCCAAAAACCTTTAAAAAATCATATTCTTGATGTTCTTATCTTTTCCAAAAAATCATATTCTTGATGTAACCAAATTTCCAAAAACCAAATTGAATATTCTTATCTTTTAGTCATTGTTTGATTTTACCAAATCATATTTTTAAATAGATTTTTAATAAAAAAAATTGAAACAAATTATAATTTAAAAAGTGATAAAATTCTTGCTATTAAAATTAATTATTGACTTTAACTTAAGTATGTATACAAGTTTTTTAGCGAATCAATCTGGAGCTTGTTTAGAGTTGTTTGGGAGAGATTTTTTAGAATTTTTACCGATAATTTTTCCAACTTTTTAATTATAACATTCTCTGAAAAATCATTTTTAATTTGAAAAGTCTCTCTCAAACAAATTCAAGATCATGAATAGAATTTCCCAAATAAAAGGATAGATATTTACCTTTTGGTTTGAAAAGTTAATTGGATTAAGCATCTGTTTGAACCACATTAAAATTTTCATTCTCATTCTTTTACTCATTTTCAACTATACATTTTTCAATAAAATAATATTTTCCATCACATCAATTACTTTTACCTATTTTTCAACCACACATTCTCCATCAATCTACTATTCCAGAATGAATTCTTCCAAAATAATGTGGCTCAAACACACCCTAAATTTCGAATATCTTGACCATTATTTGATGTGTAATAGTCTTTTCTTGAAACTGACAAAAAAGTATGATAAATTTAGCTCCTCTTTGACGTCCATTATTTCAGAAAAATAAATTTTGTAATCGTAATTTTGGATAATGTGTTTCTGAAAAGTAGAAAAAAAAAAATTTGGGCTTACGTACAAAATATTTATTATAAAAATGTGATTTAAAATAAAATTTGAGAAAACGTGAATTTTCAAATAATGGGAATACAGATAATTACTATTGTAATTGATCATTTAACTTTAAAAAAAGGGGGAGGGACATATGTTAACAAAATGGATTTAATTTAATTAATTTTTTTTTTTTTTATGAATATAGAAATGAAATGAACTGATTGTAAGAAGAAAATAATATTTTATTAGAGTATCACTCTTTTCATGTTACAAGTATGAAAGTACCAATCAAGCTACATGTACAAAGCATGTTTGAGCGTCATTTTATTGTAATAATGCATTTTAGAATAGTAGATGGATAAAGAATGTGTAGTTAAAAAATAAAGAAAATTTAGGTTTATTAGTAATATTATTTTATTGAAAAATGTGTAGTTAAAAATAAGAGAGAAAAATGTATTTTGAAAATAATAGGGATCAAACAAGGGCTAAGTTTTACATAAATTTTGACATTTTTGTGAAATGACATTTTTTAGACATTAATCTTCACAACACATTAAACAATCAATGTCAGATTTGACAACATTAATAAAGTGTCAAATTTAATGACACACATATGTGTACAAGTAGTTTAATCGTACAAATACAGAGGTTACACTTTTTAAATGGTGATTCATCCATCTATAAATTGTTTCAACAGCAATATATGACTGCAATCTTTTTCATCTTAAAATATTCAATTCCTCAAAGGCGGTCCACTGTGATTAAAGTTTTTGGCTTACTGTCATTTTTAGCCCATGTTTGATCCACATTCTTGAAAAATACATTCTCCCTCTACTCATTTTCAACCACACATTCATCAATAAAATAATCTTACATGCAAATTCAAAAAATTTCCTTATTTTTTAATCACATATTTTCCATCACATCACTTGAAAAATGTATTTTTTTTCCCTCCACAATGTGTATCAAACATAGCCTTAGTATTCTTTTCACTAATTTATAAATCGTCAAATTATTTTTATCTATTTATTAATTAATCTATTTATAAATTTTAGGAAAAGTTGCACCAGCAGTCCCTAACCTTTTCATTTTTTACAAACTTTACCATAACATTCATTTTTGTTAGGGGAGGTCCCTAACCTTTCATAAATACACAGTTGGGGTCCCATTGGATGAAGATCATCCAAAACACTATCAGTTGACCTACAAAATTAGAAAATTAGATATATTGACCCCTTTAAGGAGAGGCAATTTCGTTCAATCAGTATTTCTCATTTGATAGTGTTCAAATCATTGTACATTTTCCTTCACATCGTTGAATGATATTTCTTTTCTCGCCTCCAATAACTGTTAGACACTTTTCAGAAAGGAGATGAAGATGGAGTTGAATATTTGTAGATGTAGGTTCCTTATGAAAATGAAGACTACATGGACGAACTTGAACTAAGGAAGAAGGTTTATCAGTTGCCAACGACATAAAGATGCGGGTGAATGTAATTTCTCGATTAGGTTGACCTACTAATGTGTCAGAGATCGAATGAGCTTATTCCTGGACTTCTACCAATTAGGAGAGAGATGGAACATGAAATGAATGCCCTCTATTCAAAAGGCTGTACATCATGGAAGACTTGGCTCATTGGATTTGTACGTGGAATTTTACCTAGATCTGGATTAGGTATGAGCTAAGATGTTGGGTTTCCATATTGTGATGTGGGTCTCACATTGATAAATCGTGTGGTCTATTGTCTTTTAACTTATTTTCTAGTAATAAAACATGTTATTATTTTACTGTGTTTCAATGTTTTATTTCTCCTATGTTCCTCTTCTTTGCTGAGAATGAATGATTCAAAAATAGAAGGGGAATTTTGTTTAGAAAAAGTTACGAAGATGGTGCAGCAATAATCCCAAAATATAACACAAAATCGAATGTAAAACAATGAAATAAGGATTGTAATGCTAAGCATTCTTTTCATCTTCATTTGAAATGTACATCATCAAAATAGCAATTCAAGTTCATAGTCAACTATGACAAAAGATCATTTTCGATCAACAATGTTATTAATCCTTTACAAAAGATCATATACAACACAAAAAGTAGTCTAAGAGGACAGAATCAGTACAAGCTAAGTTCTTTTTTCCTTGCCCTTCTTCTTTTTCTATGCCTGAGACTCATTTGATGTAGATATTTTTCTCTTGCCTTGTGATGTTGGCTGTGATTGTTACTAAGTATCTGCTTGTGAACTTGGCTGGGAACTTGCATCTGTAGGTAATGAGGTTGTGCATATTCTCCTGTTATAGCCTATTCCTCCATATCTTCTACATGTCATCTTCATACCCGTTCTTACAATTTTTGTACCTACAGATGTTCAACTTGTGACCTTTTTCTCATCTTCTTTGGTCTGTCTATCTGTTACTTTTTTATGGACGGATCAAGAGGATGCCTACCAAGTTCTGACCATAACTCAGAACTTGACATTGGCTGAATTACTGGGTTGTAGGTCCTAAGATAAACTTCCTTGGTGTAGCATGCATTAACGTACTCATGTATGCCAATATTCATAGAAAGCAAACCAAAGATTACATGAGCATAGATAATTCCAGTAAATTACCATTTTCTACATGCACATTCCATTCTTACCAAATCCACACTCCATTTCATACCATTTCTATTGCTGACTTCAAACTTCTCACTACCGATATCATCTGCCTTCAAGTATCTTGTTTGCCTTTTCAATTATAGTCTTAATTCTAGAACCAAAATAATGATCCCATCTTTGTGTTGTTTCCCTTTTTATATTCATCCTCATCGTTTGTTGGTGTCTAATATTCTCCAATAGTGATATAATTGGCTTTTCTCTTGCAACAACAATGGAAGAGTTGAATGCCTCACATAAGTTGTTAAGTAAGATGTCACACTTACTATGCTCTTGAAAATGTGATTTAGTCTACTGTGAGGCTGGTTTCTCATTGAACCACTTGAATGCTTCTTCATTAACTTCATTCATTTCAGACATTACACTCTTCCACTCCGACACAGTTGTTGCCTTAGCTGCAGACTATAATAGACTTTTCAGTGTGAGGCCTTTATGCATCAAAGTGAAGTTATCGTACAGATATCTTGCACAAGAACTGTGCTGTGCTCCTTTACAGAATTTGTTAATGGATTCTACCAAACCCTTCTGTTTACCAAAGTGAAGTTATTGGACAGTTATTCTCACACATCACCCTTAGTCTGGTTCTTTCATTTTTCACATACATTATATGTTTTGCATTTTTTACTGAATATTGTACCACCGCATCCCTTAGTATCTTTATGATGTCAAATCTCATGCCTATCTGGAAATTTAGCTCATGCATGTCAGTTGCAGGATTAAAAGAAATCTCATTCCTAGCTCTTGAGGATAAACCCCCTGCTCCATTGTCACTTGGAATGCTTCTCAGATCATTTGAGTCATCGTAGTCTATTCCATCATTATCTGCAGTACCTGTATTACCCTGAATTTCATCTCCTATGTAATCATCACCAATATCAAGAGGTTCAATCAACTTGAAAAATTCAACCTCATCATTGTCATCTTCAGCTACATTTTCCTCCTAATCATATTTTGGACCATTAAAGTCCTCCAAGTGTCCTTCAAATTCATAGTCCCCATCATGCTCAACTTTAGGTTTAACCACATGTTCTTCAACATGTGAAATGCACAACATGTTTCTCATCACTTTGAAAATCCTGCACTACATTTTATTTACCAGTTGGTGCATTCAACATGTTCAACTGCAGGTTCATGTAGAGTATCATCAATAGTCGGTGCATTATGTTCAACTGCAGGTTCATGTTCAACTGTAGGTTCCTCAACTATAGCCTCTACTTCAACATCTACAGGTTCCTCAACTTCATCTACTGTATAATCTGTAAGTTTCTCTACTGTTGCCTCCACTTCAACATCTGCAGGTTTATCTACTGCAGACTCCAAATTTTCAACAACTGCAACCCAAAATCAGTATCTCCTATATGTTCACCCATTGCAATCCCTATATTTTCACTAGCCTCTTGAACTCCTATCCAAACATTAGTAGAATTTCCTCAAGTAAAACAAATTCAATCCAAATGATCATCACGCCCAAACCCTAGTCTTACATTATACGAATGCATAATGTGAACCCATAGCCATTGTATATTGTATGGTACACCATAATCTATAAAACAGTAAAAAAATGCTATATTGAAATAGAAGAAATGACATCGCCGCTTTGTGCATATCAAAGAGCCCCATCATTTTCAGAAATTAATGAAAAATACTCAGTGTAGATAGGAGCAGGAAGGGGGCCTTGTATGTGATAAGTAAAATCTTCAACATTGTGATCAGATTCATGGCTTTCTTCATCAGACATTGTAGAAGATGGACATTTCTCTTTCTCTTTGTGTAACATAAATAGGTGAGTGGGAAAAAAAATTGGCTACTTTTTAATTTTTAAATCAAGTGAGAAATACCAATTGGACGAAATTTTCCCTCCTTAAAAGGGTCAATATACCTAATTTTTTTAATTTTTCAGGTCAACTGACCGTGTTTTGGATGATTTCTGCCCAAAGGGACCTCAGTTGCATATTTATGAAAGGTTAGGGACCTCATCTAGTATAAAATAAAGGTTAGAGTAAAACCCCACTCAGACAATTTATCAAACACCTTTTGCCATGCTCAAAAAATCCTACGAGTAAAGCCTTGAGCTTCCAAGAATCGCAATAAGATTTCTCTTCTTTATCACTTGAGTAAGTTTAATTTGGCATATAAGTTTGAAAGGTATCAAAAAGCATCAAAATTCAGAAAAACAGTTTAAATCTTCACATTCAATTTTAGGAACAAATCTAACTTTTTAAGCAAGAGATTTATTGATTCAAAATAGGAAGAAAATTGAACATAAAGTCCCGGTATTCTTATCCACTTCATTAGCTAACTGATGAAGTGGATCCTCAGGATTATACATTACCTATCACCCCATCAAAAACATAAGAATTCTGCAAAAATAAATAAATCTTCATATAAAATTAAAAGCAGGAATTTGACTTATAATTAACCATGAAAAATAGCAGAAATCGATACCTCTCCTTGTTTTCTTCCAGTTTTGGAAATAGACGCCGTCGCTTTGATTCTTGAAAATCGAGCCCCTCTTTCAAAACAAGATGGGTTTTCCAAAATCGAACCCCTTTTCCAAAGCAAGATTGATACCTCTACTTGTTTTCTTCCAGTTTCCGAATCAGAAGTCGTCGCTTTGATTCTTGAAAATTGAACCCCTTTTTCAAAATGCGCCTCCAGCTTCGGCTCCATCCCCACCACCACCGACTGTGAATAGGATGCGAGTGGTGGATGAGAACGGGGTGATGATGGACAATTTTGAAGTGGGGGAGTATATGTTCCAAGGGGAGATGAGATTAGGGAGGCGTGAATGAGGGGAGATGAGTGGAGGGAGGTTGAATAAATTAGGGTTTGCGTTTTTTTTTTTAGTTTTCTATATATAATTTAATTTGGGAAAAGTGTACAAAACTTTTCGTAACGTCTATAAAACGTTGCCAAAAATGTACTTTTCGTAACATTCAATAAACGTTGCTAAAATAAACTTTTCGCAACGTTTGACAAATGTTGCGAAAAGGGAGACCTTTTGCAACGTTTGACAAATGTTGCAAAAGAAAAGTCTTTTGCAACGTTTACCAAACGTTGTGAAAAGTCACCTTTAGCAACGTTTATCAAACGTTGCAAAAGGTAAGACTTTCCGAAACGTTTGATAAACATTGCTAAAGGTGGCTTTTAGCAACGTTTGATAAATGTTGTTAAAGGTAAAACCTTCCGCAACACTCCATAAACGTTGCTAAAGGAGTCTACCACAATATTTTTCTAAAAAACGTTGTTAAAACTCATTTATATTAACCAATGACAACATTCACTTACTAAAATGTTGCCAAAAAACCATTTTGGCAACATTTGTTGCAACCTTTTTAACGTTGCAATTAATGATTTTTGTTGTCGTGTGTTGTTTTTGGATTACTCATTTTTTTTTTCTTTCAAGCAATCTGAAAATACTTACTCGTACGAATTATTAGGACTATATTTGAAAAGAGTAACATGATGAAAATGGAGCAATATAATTAATAGGATCAAATAATGAACAAACAACGAACAACATGTAAATTGACCCCGTCGACCTACGATGTATTATTAAGATGAATTTGCTTCATTCTATGGTGCTTAGAGGCTCAACAATCTACTCCCAAAATAGAATGGATTTCACTTCTTACCAAAGCAGAACAACAATCAACACTAATAATGTAACATTGACATCACATATACATAAATAAGTGTTTGTTAAGTATTTAATGTAATTAACAATTCTGTAAACAAAAAGGACTAAAGCTAATATGTTGTAAAAATTCAAGGAGTAGTGTGCAGTTAGTATAAGTTGTGATATTTTAGGTCTAGGGTTCGAGAATGGAAAAGAAGGAAAAACGGTGCAGAACCTGGCTAGACTGTTACCAAGGGTTGGCTCGAGCGTCAGAAACAGAAATTTCATCGCTCGTCTGTCGCCTCACCTTCGCTCGAGTGACATTGTTATCCGAAAATCTTTTTTTAATTCTCTCTTAAATGCTTTTTGTCCAGCCTATTCATTTCATAACCTACATATAAATAAGCAAACGCCACAGAATGTGATTTCTAAGGTTGATCATTATGAAAACTCTTAGCTCTTCATATTCTTTTCATCTATTGAGATTTCAACCTTCATTCTTTTTAGTGAATTTTTCTTGGTGGTGAGAAAAACATCATATCTTAAATCCAAGTACCAAAACTGTTACTTCATTTATATTTGTCAGAGTTTCTGAAGATCAAGGGAAGCTGACTGGAGTTCCAGTCGTTGAAGAACGCAGTGTTCTTCGTACATCCACAGGGGATAGACGATTCCACAAAGATATGAGTTGCTGTAGGAGAGCGCAATCCAGGAGAGGTTTGAAAATTGCAGCTGCAAATTGGTGCAGGAGTACATAATCTAGGAGAGCTGTTGNAAGGTGGCTTTTAGCAACGTTTGATAAATGTTGTTAAAGGTAAAACCTTCCGCAACACTCCATAAACGTTGCTAAAGGAGTCTACCACAATATTTTTCTAAAAAACGTTGTTAAAACTCATTTATATTAACCAATGACAACATTCACTTACTAAAATGTTGCCAAAAAACCATTTTGGCAACATTTGTTGCAACCTTTTTAACGTTGCAATTAATGATTTTTGTTGTCGTGTGTTGTTTTTGGATTACTCATTTTTTTTCTTTCAAGCAATCTGAAAATACTTACTCGTACGAATTATTAGGACTATATTTGAAAAGAGTAACATGATGAAAATGGAGCAATATAATTAATAGGATCAAATAATGAACAAACAACGAACAACATGTAAATTGACCCCGTCGACCTACGATGTATTATTAAGATGAATTTGCTTCATTCTATGGTGCTTAGAGGCTCAACAATCTACTCCCAAAATAGAATGGATTTCACTTCTTACCAAAGCAGAACAACAATCAACACTAATAATGTAACATTGACATCACATATACATAAATAAGTGTTTGTTAAGTATTTAATGTAATTAACAATTCTGTAAACAAAAAGGACTAAAGCTAATATGTTGTAAAAATTCAAGGAGTAGTGTGCAGTTAGTATAAGTTGTGATATTTTAGGTCTAGGGTTCGAGAATGGAAAAGAAGGAAAAACGGCGCGGAACCTCGCTAGACTGTTACCAAGGGTTGGCTCGAGCGTCAAAAACAGAAATTTCATCGCTCGCATGTCGCCTCACCTTCGCTCGAGTGACAATGTTATCCGAAAATCTTTTTTTAATTCTCTCTTAAATGCTTTTTGTCCGGCCCATTCATTTCATAACCTACATATAAATAACCAAACGCCACAGAATGTGATTTCTAAGGTTGATCATTATGAAAACTCTTAGCTCTTCATATTCTCTTCATCTATTGAGATTTCAACCTTCATTCTTTTTAGTGAATTTTTCTTGGTGGTGAGAAAAACATCATATCTTAAATCCAAGTACCAAAACTGTTACTTCATTTATATTTGTCAGAGTTTCTGAAGATCAAGGGAAGCTGACTGGAGTTCCAGTCGTTGAAGAACGCGGTGTTCTTCGTACATCCACAGGGGATAGACGATTCCACAAAGATAGGAGTTGCTGTAGGAGAGTGCAATCCAGGAGAGGTTTGAAAATTACAGCTGCAAATTGGTGCAGGAGCACATAATCTAGGAGAGCTGTTGACATTGCAATCATGAGGTCAGATAGTACGTGTAGTAGTCTAGTCTGGTAGACTGTAAGTTTAAAAATCGTTTATAATCGATTGTTGACTAGCAAAGTGTCCGGAGTTTTCACCCAATTGGGTTTCTCCGTGATCAATTCTTGTGTTTATTTATTGTTTACATAACTACGGTATTTCAATATAGGAATAACTTAATTGCATGATTACCATCTAGAGAATAATTAATTAGTGATTTGTTGCTATTTAATTGTTAATTAACTTTAATTCCGCATATTCGCCTATTCACCCCCCTCTAGGTATTGTTAGAGTCGAACTACTTATTTTAAATTGGTATCAGCGCCCAAATTTCGATTCCTAACCTTTAGTATTCTAGATGAGTCAGTCATTGTTTGTGCCTCCATTTTTCGATGGAAGGAGTTATGCTTATTGGAAAGTTCGAATGAGAGATTTTCTTAAAGGTTTGGATGAACGTATTTGGATTTGCTTTCAAACTGGGTGGACTCCACATTCAACTATTGTTGCTGGTATAGTTACACTCATTGATATTTCACTCTGAACTAAAGATGATTTAGTTGAGTGTAACTGGAACAGTAAGGGCATTCATGCCCCGTTCATGGCTATGTCTCCTGAAGAGTTTAGGAGAGTTTCGATGTGTGAGACTGCTAAAATTTTTTGAGATATTTTCGAAACCACACACGAGGGAACTAAAACGATTAAAAATTCTAAGTTGCAAATGTTAATCTCTAAGTTTGAAGAAAATAAAATGAAGGACGATGAATAGTTCGATGAATTCTATGCGAAGCTAAATGACATAGTCAAGTCGAGTTTTAACCTAGATGAAAATATCACCGAGTCCAAAATTGTTAGAAAAGTTATTAGATCCCTACCTGAAAGGTTTAGACTTAAAGTCACTACGATTAAAGAAAGTAGGGACTTAGATGCTGTAAAAATTAAGAACTCGTAGGATCCCTTCAAACTTATGAACTCACTCTCTCTAAACCTAAAACGTTAAATCCACAGCAATGAATACTGTGGGGAAGAAAAGAGTGAATCTACTGATGCTAAACACTTAGAAACGATAAAATAGCTTATTTCGTTAAAAAAATTCAGAAGGCGATGAGGAATAGAAGAAAACCTCAAGAACGGGAAATCAAAGTCCCTAATAAATTCTCGAAAGATAGACTTGAGAAAATAACTCTAGGACTCCCATTAAGAAAACTCAATCTGTTAGATGCCATGGGTGTTAGGGTTACGGTCACTATACGAATGAATGTCATAACTTGAAGATCAAAAGAAGGTGTCTGGAGTTCCAGTCGTTGAAGAACATGGTGTTCTTTGTACATTCATATGAGATAGACAATTCCACAAAAATAGGAGTTGTTGCAGGAGAGCGCAATCCAGGAGAGGTTTGGAAATTGTAGTTGGGATTTGGTGCAGGATCATAGAATCTAGGATATCTGTTGAAATTGCAATTAGGAGGTCAGATAGTACGTGTCTTCGTCTAGTCTGGTAGTCTAAGTTTAAAAATCATTTATAGTAGATTGTTAACTGGCAAAGTGCCCGAAATTTCCATCCAATTGGGTTTCTCTGTGATCAATTCTTGTGTTTGTTTATTGCTTACATAACTACGATATTTCAACATAGGAATAATTGTATTGCATGATTAACCATTTAGAAAATAATTAATTAGTGACTTGTTACTATTTAATTGTTAATTAACTTTAATTCCACATATTCACCTATTCACCCCCCTTTAGATGTTGTTAGGGTCGAACTACTTATTTTCATTGATCATCCGCACTCATAATGTATAGCATTATTCGAAACTAAATATGTTTTTCCGCGTCACATAAATGAGAAAATGGGTTTGTAAAAATGGAAACTCAGGATAATAATGTCAAGAAATAAAAGTTAGAAAAANTTCCACGTCACATAAATGAGAAAATGGGTTCGTAAAAATGGAAACTCAGGATAATAATGTCAAGAAATAAAAGTTCGAAAAAAAAAAGTGCAGAGTGAAATAGAAAGAGGAGGTCTAGTGAAATTTTACTCTTCACTTTGACCAGCCTTAGTTGTGATAAAAAATTTCTTTGCCTAGTCATTTTGTTCCATGCCTTTTTCTTCGTCTTCATTTTTGTTCTTTTCGACGCCATATTTTACTTAATACTTAATAGTCTAACATGACAGCCACCATAAAAATAAAATATTCACGCTATAATAAACTATATGCCTTTTTTGAACAGCACCAATTTATCTTCAACGGAATTTTGTATTTTGGTCATAATATTTATCATTATTGCCACATTCTCTCTCTCAAAAATGTCTATATATACCTATATGGCCAAATGCACATCCCACAGGTGCCATAGAGAAGCAATACAGCACCTCCTTCACAATCTACAGCAGGTATTCCAAGAAATTATTATCTATATAAATAGGATGAAGTCAGTTGTATTGAAATACATAATTCTGATTTCATCCCAGCTGAAGTGGGCATGGGATGTCCTTCTTCACCAATCCTTCTTTCAGCCTCGTGGAATCGAATTAAGTGACTATGTTGATGACCTTACTGTAATGAGTTATGAAAATAATAATAATGAAGAGTGTGGGGATTCATCGGTAGAGTGTGCTGTTTGCTTATGCAGAATTGATGAAGGGGATGAGGTTAGAGAGCTGAGATGCCACCATCTTTATCACAGAGTTTGCTTAGATAGGTGGGTAGGATATGGACACAGAACATGCCCACTCTGCCGGAATAACCTAAAGCCACGGCAACTGGCCGCGGACCTCCACCTGCAGGCGGAGGTGATAAAAATTAACTTCTGCGCCACCAGATCAAGGGACGACCGGTGTACCTGGTGGCTGCGCTAAGTCTATCTCTAGCTACACAGAGGGTGCAGGATGGATTAGTACAAATAAGAAGTTTGGTAATCCATTTTTCTCTTTTATTCCTTACTATGCTACCCGCTTGTGGTGTTTCTTTTATTGGTTCAATGTTCTTTTCCAAAATATATGTACATGCAGTTATGCTATTTGTAGTGTTAACGACGATATATTAAATTGACATCTTAATAATGGAATGAAATAAAACAAGGAACAGATTCTTTTATTAAAACCATTAATCCATCCCTGTTGATGAAGTGGAACCACTACAACAAAAACCGTCTTTCCTTTTGCAACATTTGTGCGCATTGCAAATCTCGATGTTGTTTAGAGTAGAAGTATACGGCAACGTTTAAAAGACGTTGCCGTATAACTTTCGCAACGTTTTTTAAACGCATTGGTGGTCGGAAGGTGGACGATTGGTGGTCGTTGAGTGTCAAACATCTTGAGTTTTGATCGCCACAATTTTTTTCCTTTTTTTTTTTTTAAAGTTTAAAACAGTGTTGCATGTAAAAACGTATAGAATTACATAACTATAATTTACTAAATTTTATGTAGAGAAATTTTCAAATTCGTATTTATTCACTCTCTTAAAAATAAAGATTCTTCCCAATAACACAATATATTCATACATGTTTGGGTAGATCTCAAATTGTAAAGTAAATTATAGAACTCAATTATGTGCATAATTGAGTAATTTCAAGAGTAACGTGTACTCGTAAAGTGCAATTTTAGTGTTTTAGTCCAGCAAGACGTATCATCAACATTTACTCCTACTTTGGAGCACTTAGTTCAAATAGATAACAATCATCCCTCAATTCATGTGAGACATACACGTTGCCAATCTAAAAATTAAATATTAGGAACATAGTAGGCATGCAAATAAATTTACGAAATTGACACAGGTGGCAGACAAGCGGAAATTTTCAATTTCTTGGCATACTTTACAATGGTTCCCAACACAATCTTTCCTATAATTACGGTATAATTTCAAGTAACTACCTAATTATGTGAAATTCAACCAATCTTGTGTAGAATTAAATAATAAGCAGGATATTAATTTTATATGAGAAGCCCAAAAATTGATTTCTTTTTATATCACAGCTTACATCGGATTTATTTTGCAATTTCAGAATTTAAAATAAAATATCATATATTAGGATAGAAGATATGGCTGGAAATATTTTAGAGAGTAGGTTAGACTTTTCACTCATTGTTACGTGACTTGTAAGCTTTTTTTTTTTTTCTACGTGCACTGTTCACATACTTCTCATTTCTTTTAAAAAATTAACTTTTCACTGTTCACGATGAACAGTGACACATATACTGTTCATACAGTTTTGTTGACACATGCACTGTTCATA
>CAIGRF010283185.1:10196-22518 GCA_903798235.1 Fraxinus ornus | reverse complement strand
TTATTATTATTTAATTATAATTTTGAAAGTAAGGGGTGGTGAAAAAAGATTTTCCGTTAAAACAAGAAATTCCGTTAGTTTTTCCGTTAAATCAAGAAATTCCGTTAGTTTTTCCGTTAAACCAAGAAATTCCGTTAGATAGACACTTTTTATATATAGAAAGATAGTACATGCATAATAATGAGCAAATCACTGCTAACTCAAACGTAAAAAATGCATAAATCGAAGGAGATAAAATAAAGTGAGGTATGCAAATGCAAATTTCCTTAAAATTGATTTCGCTCATGTACTGATGCTAACATGATCAAATGGATGTCCGTCTTTCAAGATACAACGTTTCTTCCAAAATTAATATAGCACACTGTTAATTTTGCCGAGTGAACCAACTCTTGATTGTACCCTTCTAGAATTGAAGATATCGAATAATAAATATCGAACACGAAATTAAAAATAATATGAAAATTATATTGACATAATTTAGAAAATTGATTTCGAATAGGAAAAAAATGGATGTCTCTATTTATATATTTGCGTGTCTCTTCAAAGGGTCACATCTTATGGCCAAATTAATTCCAACCATTAGATGACACCATTTCAAAATTGATAATCTAGATCGCACCTTATTAAAATGTCACACTCATTCAAAATAACTCTTTGATATTCACCATTTGCATTTAAAGAGTCGTGCCCAATCAACGCACCTATTAGAGACTCATTCCAATTCACTATAAATCATACCAATTAATCTCGTATGCTTGATTTTCTGAGGATCCCATTTGGTTCATTGAAAATGAACTTGTAAAGGGACATTGAAATTTACTGTCCTTTGTGGGAGGGATGATTCTTTATTATTTGAAGATTCTAGGTAATTCAACTACTCATTGATCAAAATTATGCATATTAAAATCCATGGTTGGAGTTTCCTCACTATTTAATCGAATAACAATTTTTTTAAACTTGCTATATATCTTAATATTGTCCTGTATTATTCGGCCCACTTTACAAAAAAATGTATTATCATGCCCTACCAACTTCTTGCAACTGTAAAAGTAGGAAAGATCTGCTCGAGATGATGCCATGATGTTGCTTTATCACTAGTGATCCATTCACCATAAATGAAAGTGAAGAGTTTGAGCAAATAAAGAAGAAAAGTGCATAAAGTAAAATATTCCGGGCGCTTCTGTTGTAGGAGGGACCAACTTGTCTCGACCCGAACCGACCTGACTTGACCAGTTCCATTCAGAGGCGGTACCAGATGACCCGTAAAAAGAATAAGTTTCGGTAAACATTCAATCTTATTCGATACAATGTAACAAATATATCTTAGGTGGTACGAAATTTTTATCTTCCCTTGCGATTCATCAACTGATGGTTTGTTTACATTATTAGATGTACAATCTTTATTGTGAATTTTATTATTTAGATAGAAATTTATTAGTACAACTGAGAATATCCAAAGGATATGTCTTAAAAAGAATGGTGAACAGCAATGGCGTTCCACTATTTACAGACTTTTTCTCTAAAATGAGTCCTCATTCATCCCTTTTTCATCATCGACTATTAGAATAATTGCTAGTAATTATTGCGTGTCACTGCGTAAAGACGATATTGAATTTTTATTTTTCCGTGCATGCGAGCGACGAGTCCCACCGAACAACTCGAGTATTGAGGAAAAAAAAAAAAGCACGTTTGATGGAAGGTTGAGATAATTCGATAACATTTGAGCTTAGAGGTTTTATTTTTATTTACAGGTCAGGCTGAGCATATGATAATTGGCCTTTTAACAGAGGATCAAACTAATTATGAAGCAATGTTATTACTGTGGAAGGGAAGATTCCATAATTATGCATTATATTTTAATCGAAACTCATGCAAATACATCAAATTTTTCCTTAGTCAATATTCACTGCAGCATTGGAAGCAACATAGGGATCTAATTTATGATTTTGGCATTTAAAAAATTTGATGGCTCAAATTGCTTAGCGTGTTATTTTGTTTCATAAAGTTTCATCTCTTTGAGCACAGAAAGGGCACAAAATTTCTGACTCACAAACAAAAGCAGTGAGTCCTGACTGCATGAATATATGGCCACAAGAGGTTCTTTTATTTTATTTTTTAATTTATATGAAATATTCTCAAAATGCTCTTTTTTTTAAAAAGTAAATTCTTAAAAATAAGTTTCAAGGGTCTTTCTAGTTTAAAAAAGAAAAAATTGAAGTGTCAAATTTACTTTGTATTTTTACTTTACTAGTCAACGTTGAACGTGCGTTGTATATTATTATGAAATACTTTATAAGTGCTGTAAAAGTAATATTTGAATATGCATAAATGTTAATTAATTTAAAAATGTTAATTAGCATACATGAATGTAAATAATGATATGCATTCTTAAATGTGAAATTATAATTAACTTATAATTAGAATTAATAACGCTGAAATGTATAAATGAAAATAAATATTAATTAAATGGAGGTAAATGTTAATTAATTGAGAATTAAAAATAGAACATTCATACATTAATGAAAGCACACATGTTAAATGAATATGTCAGATGTACTTGTATATTGATGGTAACTAAATAGTTAAATAAATTTAATACATATTGAAAAACAAAAAATAAGGTATTGTTAAAATAATTAAAATATATTAGGGTTAGAATCGTCCAAAAAAAAATTTCGCTTGATGTCATATTTAATATATTATAAATATAAATAATAATTACATTTAATAAGTTCTTTTGTATTTAATAAGCTATAGATCTCGAGACTCTATTTCTTACATTATTATTGAATGGTATTAGCATCTAAAAAAAATAAAAAATAAGATGAAGTGTATAAAAAATTTTGATCTTTAAATTTAAAGATGTCTTCTATTATATGTGAGATAATCTTTAAATAAAAGGTTTCTTGAAAATGTCCCATCCTGTCGTCTCGTTATGTACGAGTCATATTCAACATGCTACCTTAATTATTTAGAACAACGTTACATTTTATGTTTTCTTTTTTCTTTGTTAAAATCAGTCCTAAAAGGGGCGAAGTATACCCAAAATGGTCGTAGTTATAACTTAGTACAGTAGATTGGAGCAGACATCGTTCTTAAGAGACCATTCGTTGTGAGTGAGATCATAGAGTTACTTCCGGGATAAGATTTGGAGTCATTTAGCTAGGAAAAAATAAATAAATAAAATAACAAAATTGAATAGTGAGAGGAAAAATCAGAATCAAAACTTCTGAGAGAAAGAAGAAGATTTATTTCATATCTTATCAAAATTTCTTGATGAAACACATCTAATTTGCCTCGCCAATTTGAAAAAAACAAACACATGGAAAATATACATGAAATCAGCTTTATATATAGTCTTGTTAGCAAATAACTTTTGCTGGCAGGTTTTGAATTCTTGATCTCAGACTCGTTGAACAGAGCTTGGCAAAGTAGGGATGGGAATTGCGAGGTGTGTGGGATTTTCTTCTCCGGCCAATATTGCTACAAACTTCGGTCCGATATCAGTCTTGATGCTTTCCGGCTTCTGCTTCGGCTTTTCTTCGTCATCGTTCGATGCTGATTTTCGAAACGAACAGGCCAGCATGATTAATGCTACAGAGATAAGTAACACCATTATGGCTAATCCACCAAAAAGGTAAGGTAATGGAGAATTCCAATTCCAAAATGGCCTTGAAGTTGTAGGCGTCATCTCTCTCTCTCTCTCGGAAGGTTGATCTGAGGAATTTGCAGAAGAGAATGAATGGTGCGGTGTAGTATTTGTAGAGGGGCAAATTTTACTGTACAAGTCTTGTCAGTGGCGCAGATAGAATGTACATAGACCGTAATGCTTAACGAATACAAAACCATTACATTATCGTACAGTGTCTTGATGATGCAGTTGTACTATGAAAATTTTATCATATTTTAATAAAAGTTTTGTTTTATGCACATTACCCAAAAAAAAAAATACATTTTATGATGAAATAATGCTTACAGGCCCCTCACAACAACCCTTGTGAATAATGCTTCTTCTATACATGAAGTATTATTCTTTATGATGTGATGTGATGAAAATTGCGTGATTAAAAATAAGGAAAGATTTTGAATTTACGTGTAACATCATTTTATTGAAGAATGTGTGATTGAAAATGAGTTTTGAAAGAATGAATTCTTAAAACTTTTTTTAAAAATTATCCAAATAATTTTTTCTTCTTTTTTTTTTCTTTTTTTTTTCTTTTTTTTTTTTTTTTCTTTCTCATGAACATTTTAAGATTCCCACAGAAGCACTACCATGTCAGCATGTACAAGAAAAGTGTAAATTTACCTAAATTGATGTAGGAGTCAAAAGCTTTTTAGACCATATTTTTTTGACAAAAAGAAGCAACTTTGTTACAAAGAGAACCACAAACTTCATGGAACAAAATGTACACTATTATGGGTCTCGTAACTTATAAGTCAAATAAATTTATAATTCCTAACTTATATGACTTATAATTTGTTGAACCTACATAGTACATACTATAGTTATGCAAATTGTGTCACACAATTTGTATGTTGGACTTACAAGAAAGTTACTTCTTTAACAATCATGATGATGCTCTTCTTCTCTTTACATATTGACTAAATTTGTCTACACTATAAATTCGCATTCTTCACACGTGCATAAGGACATAGTGTGCGTAGATCTGATGAACCATACACTGAGAAAGAGACTGCATAACATATTTTCAAATATCGTCTAACACGGAACAAAAGAAAACTGTTATATATGATCACTAGTGTTACCCACTAAAAGATGGGCAAAATATGTTTGCTTGTTATTTAAATTCTTCATGGTTAAATAGGGTCCCCTTATTCTCTAGTTTACCAAAATGTCTAAGCATCTAGTCCAACAATTTGTAGTGCATTACTGCATATAGTCCCTTCTTGTTCCCCATTTTTACATTTGATGAGCCGCCACAACATCCGTAACCCTTCAAATTTTCTATTTTTTTCTTATATAAAACACATAAATACGAACCACCTAAGCAATTTTATTTTGAAATGTAAATTCACATATCATTTCTAGAAAGGTGCGTTTTTTAAATGACCACGTCAAACACCATTTTCAACACATATGCCTAACTTACTAAGTATTCACCACAATGTACTTTTTAACATTAAAAGACAAAAATACCATTCATTTCAAAATTAAAACGCGAGATTTCTTCCCTTGGACCTCCGACCTGGACCCCGAACCCTCGGACCCCGAATCCTCTGACTCCAGACCTCTCAGACCATGGACCACCTAAACCCTAGACCATCCAGACCCCCTAGACCTCGTTATCATATAATAGATTTGTTGTGATTTCTTCAACATAATAAAATAATTTTTTGTTTAAATCTTTAACTATTTAAGCTAAAAACACATTACCTATCAATATCATAAGCAAAAAAGTTTGAAGTTAACCAAACAATATGAAGAAACCTTGAATTAGGAAATAAAAGATGGAGATGGATGAAAAAACCTTGAAGAATGACGATGACGATGTCGATGGAGATGGAGAAAATGAATAAACATTGAAGAATAAGAAATGGTAAAATTTTCAAATTCTCAACATTCAAAATGGATGAAAATGGGTATTGTTATTTCTTTAAATTTTTTACTTTTTTTTCTTTTTTACTTAAATTTAGTCAAAGGCCATTGTGGAAAAGTGATCGGATCAACATGCCATCTACCACAATTTCCTCTTTCTAGAAATAAGTGGTCCATCGCACCATAAAATGATAGTCTAATGGACTATTACATATTGTAAAGTGTAAGGCATGTGTGACGATCAAGAAAAATCACATTTAGGGGTTGACAAAGCTTTTGATAATAATAATAATAATAAAACACATAAATACGAACCACCTAAGCAATTTTATTTCGAAATGTAATAAATTCACGTATCATTTCTAGACATAAGTGGTTTGTCGCACCATAAAATGACAGTCTAATGGACTATTACATATTATAGAGTGTAAGGCATGTGTGACGATCAAGAAAAATCACATTTAGGGGTTGAAAAAGCTTTCGATAAAAAAAAAAAACAAATTTCGATAAAAGTTGAAGATATGTGTAGTTGAAAATTTGATAAAAGTTAGATCCAGTGAAATGTGTGATTAAAATTGAAATTTAATCAATTACAAAGTTGATCAAAATTTGTTAAAAATCTATGAAATAAGCACTTAAGATGACAATTAGGGAGCTTATGGGCATGTATAAAAGTAACCCACTAATTACATATACAAAATTGTTTATAGTTATAGAACAGTGTTAGGGGATACATTTCAAGTAGCTATCAAAAAAATTGACCCCTCATTTTCAACTTGGGTAATATTTTCTAATCTTAAAGGAGACTTCAGTCAATTACCATCAACCTCCATGAGACCCGTAAGGAAAAAAATAAAAATAAAAAATAAAAAAGTGGAAAAATTGAATTATATTATAGAAGTTGACGTGGAATTGCATCTGCTTTTGCCTTTTGGACTAATTCGACACCATTTATATGTATTTTCACTTGCCCATTTGTCTGTTTTACACCAATTTTTCAAAATACTCAATCATTATTTCTCCAAGTTTTCGCAACGATTAACATGTTCGAGACGCCACGGCCAAATACCTAACCCATTACCAAATGTCAACATTTTTTTTAATTTTTTTTTTTGGCCGTCTTTTTCAAGCATAGTTCACTGGTGACCGGCTCCTTTATCATCTCATCGTGAGGAGCATTACAAAACAAGATTATAATTTGTAAGCATGAACTAAACATGACTATTACAAGTTGGTCCAAATAGAACTTTATCACACGATACATTTACGGATAACTATAAATAAATCGTCTTACAAGCTCTTCACGTAAACTGAAATTATATACAAAATATATGTTCTTAATTTTACTCGTGCATTTCTATTTTGCTAGTCTCTCTTTGTGCACTGACTCGAATATTGAAGCATCGTGAGAACACCTACCCTATTTTGCTATTGAAAACTAGGCCGAAAAAGGACGTAATATTGTTGGAATTTGTATACTAGTGATATGGAGAGAATTCTCATTTCGGTCTTTCTCACTCACCCTTTACCCCTTTATATAGGCCGTCGATCTTAAGTTCATTGTTCTAGTCATGTCAAACTACAATATCTAACCTAAAATTGTGCCACCTCGATTTTGAAGGAATCTGATTGGTCGGTTTCGACGGATCATCATGATACCTAGACCTTATGTACATGCCTTAGGTCATCATGAACACCTTATTGGTGGGCTTGGACAGTGTTGCCGTTAAAGGCAAGCAATTTTTCTCCATGTTGTGATGATGTTCCATATAAGCTCCAACAGTGTGACTTGCCGGAGCCTTGAGTTGACGTTAAGACCTGACATGTCCAGTTACTTGACAAAAAAAAAAAAGGGCTCTTTTGACCAAGTTAAGGTGGATCTTTAACTGATTTGATATGAATTTCATATCGGCAACAACAAACAGTAAATTGATCGTGATGACAGATTTTGACAGCCAAACAACCCTTATCCCTATTTCCCTAACGTAATTGGCTAAGTAAAGATAAGATTAGGAAGACTTGTGAGCTTAATTAATACGTGATTAGGTATCCTTTAACGTATTCTACCCCAATATGGAATGGAACCCGGTTATTCTTACATGAGAATAGTGGGAAAAGGGGACAAAAATGAGGAATAAATTTCAATAGCCATCAAAAAATTGACCCTATTGTCATATTTTCAAATTATATTTGAAGGAGACTCGGTTCAATTACTATCAACTTCCATGAAAATTCCCTCTAAGAGATAAAGTTGAAAATTGATAATTTCTGTCTTCCACTAGAGAAATTGACGTAGGACTACAGTTTTTTTTAACACTAATTCACACCATTAGAAAAGTAACATATATGCCTTTTTACTTCCCCAGTTGTAACCTTTGAAAATGCACAATCATTTTCTCTGATTCAGTGTAACAATATAGCTAGACATGTTCGATACGCCACGGCTATATAGCTATTCACATCATGAGATATCAAAATTTCCTTGCCCCATTTTTTCAAATACAGTTGGCTCTTTCAAGGGTCAAGGCAATGACAAATTATTCACCATGACTTAGACGACTATGTATGATGACATCAATATGAATATGTTGTGATAAAATGAAGACTGGAGTTGGAAATTGTGGTCGCATAGATGTCCCCACGACTAAATTGTGCCTCAAGAAAGCACTATTCTTTTCTACTATTAATGGTGATTCCCATGTATGACATGAATAATGTTATATATATATACAAACTAATTATCATCTCTTGTGACAAGTGATCTAAAGTAAAATGATAATCTCAATTAATTGTATGCATAATGTTACCTCATACAGGGATTGTATATATTTTGTACATATAGCATTACTCTTATGACATAAGAGACTAATCATATTACAATCTTATATATTTCTGCCACCTAAAAATAATCACGGTTACTTATATTTAAAAGTAATGCTATTCATTTAGACGATCCTCAATATACGTTAGAGGCGTTAAATGTGATGAAATTACACCCAGCCCTACTTTTAAATTACCATTTTCATAAATCCTGGATGAAATTTCATATTGCAAAAATCAAGTTTTAATTAATAATTTAATAACATGAGAGAAGAGCATATCATCAGCACGTTGGCCCGGCTCTATATTTTTGTAAATCCTTGCGGGCACCAAGAAGAGCCCCCCCAAATGGAGTCATTAGCTTCAAATGGCACCTTATCTACGAGATTCATCGCGCTATACAACTTTCCTGCTCGGCCTTGCCTCTGGACGATTCTTACATAACCGGAACAGATACGAAGGGGAGACGAAGAAGAATTGATGGAAAATAGGTCGAAAATGAGGATACAGTCGGATTTTACTCGAATATTTCCTCTGAAATTTTGGGGCTACGATTTGGGGGAAGGATACGTTTTTTAGGAGGGAGGAAATGCGGTTTGGCCTTTGGTTTTAACAATTGGACGTAATTAATACTTCATTAAAATGTTTAATTAGAGTTTAGGGGCACTAATCAAAGAGGAAATTACATTCAGTCCTACTTTTAAATTACCATTTTCATAAATCCTGAATGAAATTTCATATTGCAAAAATCAGCTTTTAATTAATAATTTAATAACAAATTTTTTATTTTTATTTTTATATCTATTTACAATAAATTAATTTATATATACTCCCCCTACCCTATCTACCCCAAACCCTAAAATCAATTAACCTATTTCCTCTCCACTCTCAATTCCTCCTCCCGTTTCTCTGTCGTCGTCGTCGTCGCCACCAGGGCAGTCGATTCATCTTCCTTCATCTCCCCATCTCTCCGTCAGACTTCTCTCATCCTCGCCGCGCGAAATGACCTCCGACGCTACATCCCCTCGCCACGACCGCCGTCTTCACCCCCTCGCTATTTTCTGTCTGGATCCACGGTATGCCCGCCGCCTCCACCGCATTTCACTTACAAACTCTAATCACACACCATCTCTCTCACTTCTCTCTATTTATCACACGGTATACCCGTCGCCTCCACCATCTCTCTCACTTCTCTCTATTTCACCATCCCTTGCAAAGCTCCTGTTCAAATCCGTTCTGGCATTGAAGATCCAGTGGTCTCGGTGCGGTTGACGGTGGGTACGGTAGTGGGTTTGCTGTGAGGTTGTGGTGTTGGCTGTTGGTTCCGGTGTTTGTGATGGTTGGGTGTGTGTGTTTGTGCGGCGATGGTGATCGTGTGGTTTGGGTGTGTTTCTGGTTGTGTGCAGTGGTTGCGTTTTTGTGCGATAGTTGCGATTTTGTGCGATAGACGATGATTGTGGTGTTTCTGTGCGATCGTTGTGATGTTGTTGTGTGATGGTTGGATGTGTGCGCGTGTAGCGGGTGTGGTCGTGCTACGCGCGATGGTGGTGAAGATGCGGCGACGATGGTGGTGCCGCTGGTGGAGGCAGGGACGAAGTGGTGCTCACAAATGATTTGGTGATAGTCACAAATGATTTGATTTTTTGTAACCACTAATTTGATTGTTTTGTGACCAATAAACAATATGTGACCTATGAATTAGATAAACTGTGACCAGTACAAGCTGTGTGACCTAAAAATTATTAATTTGTGACCAATAAATTGATAAATTTTGACATGAATATAATTGTTATTCAATTAATGTGATGTTTGTGACCATAAAATAAATAATGTGACTTTCAAATTTTGTGATTGTGACCGACGAACAAATTGTGACTTTTAAATTTTTAAGTTGTGGCTGATGAACAAATTGTGACCTATGAGAATTTTGAATTGTGACCTAAAAATTGTCGTCGGATTTGGAACGTTTACCGGAATCGGAGCAGTCACCGAAACAAAGTGGCGGCAGAATGGTCATCGGAATCATCGTCGGAATTGGAGCAGTCGTCAGAACGGTCGTTGGAGATGACTTGTGATCGGAACGAAAGCCGGAATAATCCCCGGAGCGGTAGGGGTGGTGGAGGTGGGACGGGGTAATTATATTGTATTAGAATTAAATATTTAATAATAAATTGATTTAATAATTCATTATTTCATAAATAAAAAATTAAAAAACCTGATTTGTGAAATTTGAAACTTGTTTTTGTAATTTTGAAATGGTGTAAAGTAAATATTGTTCCCTTAAAGCTCTGCAAAATAATTATGGAGCTTTCTCGGAGGTACATTAAGGGTAATATAATGCTACATAACACTCTTAACAATTGCCGGTTTAAAACAAAATTAACTTTTCCATCCAATCTTTTTCCTCTACATCATATTATGTAATCTTCTTTGTACAATTTTGATGTACAAGTAGCAAAATTCTTACAAAGACTGGAGCCTTGAATATAAATTTTTATGATTAGGGTTAAAAAAAAAACTGCAGAATAATCTGCAAATTATATCCCAAGAATAGATGAGAAAATAAAATACTATATCTGCATATATCAGAAACAAATTTTTTTGTTTATTATATATATGCTCGTCAATTTACAAATTTCGGCAAAAAGCGAAGTAATAAAAATTTCTAAACTAAGAATCAAATATTATAAGGAAAATGTTTCTCAAACTTCTTCTGTGTGGCAGGTGGAGGCGGCGACAGCAGGCTTGGCCAGGTACGAAGGGATGGTTTCTCCGGCCATGATAACGACAATCCTGGGCTCCATTTCCGGCTGTAAAACCCGATCAACGGGCTTCGCCGGCTTTTCTTCTGCATCATTTGATGATTCGCCGGCGGAGGAGGATTTTCTGTACGAGCAGGCAAGAATTATCAATGCAAAAGCTACGAGTCCCAACATTACTGCAAACCCAACAAAAAGATACGGAGTCGGAGAATTCCAACGCTGCAATCCATCACCATCTACGGCGGCGGTGGTGTTGTATGCTGCCCTCATTCCTCTCTCTCTCTCTCTCTATACAAATCTTATGTTCTGTAGTGTAATGGTTTCTCTCTCTCTCTGGGTATATATATGTGTTGGGGTGCGATCTAGAGTGAATGGATTGGGATAAGGAGTGTGATTTGTTGTGTTACAGAAGTATTCCATAAGGCGATTCTTTCTTTTTTTGTGCTTTTTTCTTGTTTCCTTTTCTAATTCTCAAGGGATTGATTGCTTTCCAAGTTTCTTCATTCATTTATATTTCCATATTTACCCTTCAATAGCTTTATAATCACGTTAAATTATTCTTCTCGAATTTTATTCAACTCAAATAGCGTCCGTTTCGTAAAATTTAAAATTATTTATAAATGATCAAATTTCATTTTTAATCCCACATCTTAATTAATTTTATGATAAGAAGAGGGCAATTTGATAATTTATTATTGTGGAATGAAGCAAGCAGAATGAGTGAAGGTGTCCAAAGAAAATTAGTGTGAATTTTCTTTTCCTCATACCGGAATTGGACCCACTAAACGTGTCTCTAGGGCAACCATTATCCTCACCAATTCTCAATCACTTAAGCCATTTGTACAGAATGCATTTACCAGAAACCCACCAGAACAGAGACAAATGCATGGGACCCACCATGTAATTAAAAAAATAAAAAATGTGCGGGACCCACCCAATGTGTGTATTCTGGTGAACTTCTTGTAAAAAATCTTTTCTGTACATCCAGCATTTCTCATTTTCAATTGTACACAATTGGTACGAGTGGCTTTTTTATTTGAGCATATGCAACAATATTTTTAGCTCATAAATCTTTGTTCTCAAATTATTTAATTTTATTTAGTTTGGTGCGCGAAATAAATTGCAATAATGCATTGGATATGGTCTAAACGATGAGACAAATAACACTTGAAAGTAAAGGCCA
>CAIGRF010283084.1:9637-19799 GCA_903798235.1 Fraxinus ornus | reverse complement strand
TAATTTAGTATGGTTTGGGTAAAGCATCTATGTTCTCCTATATCAACTATATGAATCAACTCATAACATCACAATTACCAACTTAATTCTAGTGCACGTATAATATCAAATTTTGCAAGGTTAAGTCTCAATCAGTCTGGCATGCATATCCACAATTCATAAATCAATACCAAATCTCAAATTTAATCATCATTGTCGACCAAACTATCTAATCTACACAACCACACAAACTAAAACCAGAAAATATATATTTTTTGTTGAAATTTTTCAAATTTTTTTTTCTATTATATATTATAGTAATAACGAAAAACAAGCACACAAACACTCAAAACACACGAAAAGTAAAAACTCGAAATTTTTTTCCATCCCCAAACTTAAAACCGATGTTGTCCTCAATGCCATAAAGCTTAAATAAGAATATAAAGGGACGGGGAAGAAAAGAAGAAGGTACTCCATGAATTTTTCTGTCTAAGATATGAGGCACTATGTGTGACGGCTAGACAATCATCGTCATCATGCTTTCCCCTTAGTCTGTGTTGGTTTAAGTATTCCACTAGGTCATGTCACATATCGGTTAATCAAACAATAAGGATTGAATAACCTCTAAACATGTGTTACATAGCCCAAACAATCGAAATAACCAACAATAATTTTAAGGGCTCTAGGGAAACATGATAGGATAGTGATACCTTATAAATTGAAACGTGCCTAAGTTTGATGCAAACTAATAATCAAAATTGGGTTGCCTCCCAACAAGCGCTTTTTTCATAGTTTTAGCCCGACTTTGGCAATTAAATCACGGGCACCTAAAGAAGGCTTTGGATGCCTTGCCCGTTTCCTTCGTTTGGCTTTGATCCACTTTTCATTTAGTCTCCAAACTTCTACCTTGCCCTTTATGATGTATTTGGACTTTTCTATTTCATCCGATTCAATTTCAACTATGTAGACTTCTACTCCTACATCGGACTTAATCACAAAATCAATTTTTGGACAATCAATAAAATCGGAAAAATGTGAGTTAATTTCATTCTCATTGATTGTCACATCCTCATTTGATTCCGTTGTGATCAACTCGTTATTCTCTTTAATCCCTTCTTCCATAGTCGATATATCTTCGGGTGGAATGATCAGTCCACAATCTAGATTCACAGACAATGAGAAGTCGACCCTGTTGACTTCTTCGAATGGATTGTACCCCCATTATTGAAATCCTTTTCAGTACATGCGGACATCCAACTTGTGGGAGATGGTCCTTCCCTATTGAACGAGAATGTACTTGTAAAGTACTTTAAAGAACTTGCCAAGTTGGATGAAAATGATATGCTTATGGGAGATAACAATTTTCACAACTTGGATATCCTCCAAGCATATTTTGACAATCCATGTAGAGATTTGTCATAGCAACAGTTTTGTTACTTTATCAATGTCAGAGTCATGCATAAATTCTGAAAAGAGAATACATTAATAAAATAGATTAAAACTGTAGGATGTTAGTTAAACGATATAAAAAGGAAAACAAAAAAAGTAAATAACAAAAAAAATTTGTTAAAACTAAAATTAATTAAAGTAGTAACCAAATTAAAAATAAATAAGCAATAAAAATTTAAATTAAAACTAAAATTAATTAAAACAAATTTAAGTACAATAGTCCCTGGCAACGGAACCAAAAACTTGATCGTTTGATTTTCCGCAAGTGAACGGAATCGTTATCAAGTAATATAGTAGTTAATAGAGTGTCGAACCAACGAGAACTACGTGTTTGAACGAGTTAAAATTAATTGCAACTTTAATTAAATAACAAACAACTTTTGTGATTTTTTATACTAATCCCTAAATTATCAACTAAACTAATGAAAACAAGTAAATCTATTTTTAAATGGCTCTACAAGGGGTTGCAACATTGGGAGAAAATTTATTTTGCCACGGTTCTTTACATGTGGGCCTTGAGATATATGGATGCAATGGCTATTGTACAGTGCTATGGAAAATCAGATATATTTTTTACTATTACTTGCAATCCAAATTGGTTAGAGATTAGGCAAGAACTAAAGCACAGTTATGAGATTCAAAATCACCCAAATATAACTGCACATATATTTAGAGCAAAATTAGAAGAATTAAAAAAATGATTTATACAAAAAAATATCTTTGGCCATGTAGTTGCGCATATATATATTATCAAATTTCAGAAAAGAGGTCTTTCCCATGCATATCTACTGTTGATTTTCAAATGTGGCCACAAAATTTGTTTTGTTGTAGACGTTATTAAGATAGTCTGCCGTGAGATTCCTGATAAAAACAAATATTTTTATTTTCATTCTATTATTGTTAAACATAATATGCATGGTCCTTGTGGGGACTTGAATAAAAAAAAATGTAGGTATGGAATCAAATAAAAATTGCAAAAATAAATTCCTAGAGATTATTGTAATGCTACTGTATTTGGTGACAATTCATATCCTTTATATAAACATCATAATGACGGTATTTTTATTAAAGTTAAAGGTCATATGTTACCGTAAAATTCTTATTTGAGTGCAAAATTTGATTGTCACATTAATGTTAACGTTCTTCTATTAATATCATAAAATATTTGCACAAATATGTTTGTAAAGGCCATTTGCACCAAATGAAACAGTGAAATAAATCGATGAGATTTCTGTTTATCAATATGGTAGATGGATATCTTCACATGAAGTTATGCAGAGAATTTTTCGTTCAACTTAGCAGAAATTCATCAACTGTTTATTCTTTACAATTTCATCTTGTAAATCATCAACAAGTACGATACGACGAGGGAGATGATTTATCTACTATTATTGAGAACGAATATACAAGAACAATGTTAACAGAATTTTTTTGAGTAAATTAAGCAAATGAGTTTGCTCAACACGTTTCGTTTGGAATTAATCTAAGAAGATTTGGACCCCCAGAAAGAAAAATATTGTAATAGGCCGAATTCTCTCAGCAAATCCACCACATCACAAAAAGTTATTGATGTGATGAAAAATATTATTTTATTGAAGAATGTGTGGTTAAAAATGAGTAGAAGAATGAGAATAAAAATGAGAATGTGGCTCAAACAGGGCTAGAGGTCCAACATCATTTCATCATTTACGAACTTTAAATGGAGTAACTGTTGGTACATATTGAGAAGCATAATTGTTACATCGTTTGTTAAACGGAGACAATCATAGTGAAAAATGTCTATCTAAAATTATTGTTTATAAAATACCTACTTCTTTAAAATGTCTCTTCGCTACGCTTTTTATACTCGGCAACCCTGATCCAAAGCTACTATGGAATAAATTTAAGGTTAATATGACTGATGACACATACATGAAAATAAACTTCCAGAGGTTGCTGAATTATAGACTTTAGAAGACATTGGTTCTATCCTAGAATCATTAGGTAAAAACATAAATGATTATGAGATAGCATCATTCAGTGTTAATATAGACGAAATGAAATATTGAGAAGAATGGTTGCAGATGAGACAACCAATTTGGGTATTGAAGAAGGATACGCTTGTGCAGCAAGCTTAAATAATCGGCAACAAATTGCCTACGTATCATGGAAAAAGGAAATTTCAAATCAAGTGCAGTTTAAATCATTGATGGTCTGGGGAAACATGCAAAACTTTTCTATATAAAACACTCTTAACTGGTGTAAGGTCTCAAAATCTAATTGTTTTGGCTACTGCATCTTCCTAAATATTACATCTCTTTTATCTTGAGGCCGAACAGCTCATTCAAGATTCAAAATTCCTCTGGAAACAATTGGACAAGTAAGCTGTCATGTTAGTAAACAATTAGCTTTAGGAACTTTGTTGAAAATGTCAAAGTTAATACTCTGGGATGAAACACATATGGTAAATCGTTGTACCATTGAAGCTGTTGATAAAATACTGAAGATATTACCGATTGTAATTTGTCATTTGGTGGGAAAATAGTAGTTTTAAGAGGAGATTTTCGACATATTTTACCAGTAATACCAAGAGGGAAAAAAGACGATATCATAAAAGCTAGCTTAATTTTCTCTGACATATGGCCTTTCTATTCACATCTACCATTGGTTTAGAACGTGAGAGCGAAAGTAGATCCCACATTTTGTGATTATTTGTTGAGAATTAGAAATGAAACCGAGCAAGAACATGATTGCATTCAACTTCCTAAAGATATAATTATACCATTTGAGAATGAGATTACATCTCTAAAAAAAATTAATAAATCATGCTTTCCCAAGCATAGAAGCATATGTTGATAATTTAAAGACAATGGCAAACTGGGTTATTCTTACGCCTCGATACGAATGTGTTGATCATGTTAACATAATTTTACTTGATCAAATTCCTGGTTAAATGTACACATATTATAGCTTTGGTGAAGCAATTGACAAATCAGAACGGAGCTTACAAGAAGATTTTTTAAATACTTTGAATCCAAACTGTATTCCACCACATGAATTGAAGCTTAAGATCAACTGTCCTGTAATGATATTGCGGAATATCAATCCGGCCGAAGGGTTATGTAATGGGATACGACTTACTTGTAAGAAACTTGATAAGACTGTAATTCTTGTTGAGATTATAACCGGTGAGTATTGTGAAAAGCATGTTTTATTATCGAGAATTCTTTTTATACCTCTGAAAAGAAATCAATCTTCAATTTCATTCAAAAGAATTCAATTTCCAATTAGGCAATGCTTTGCAATGACAATAAAACAAAGCACAAGGTCAAACACCTAATTTCGTTGGTTTGTATTTTCCTAAACCAGTTTTCTGTCATGATTATCTTTATCTAACAAAGTCAAGAGCTAGAACAAGCAAGTGTTTAAAAGTTTTACTCAAATCATCAAGCACTGAAAATATGCACAGTACATGTACTAAAAATATTGTCTACAAAGAAATTCTTTCATTCATACATGTGTAGAAATAAAAAATTTTTGTAACTATTTTTCCTGTACATCTTAGCCACCATTTCGGAATATGAATGTTATGCAAATTTATTTACATGTTGTTTCACATATTATTTAACAGCTGACACATGATGGTGTAATTAAATATGAAATGCTATTGTATTTATCATAAACATATGTGCTTTTGTATAGGATTTATGTTAATTTCTTTATAATAGGTAGTCTTACTTTCTCAATTGATGTAGAAAATGAACCTAAAAAGATACAATGTTCTGCTATGAATCACATCAAAGCCTTTGTTGACATTGTAATTTTCGTTCCTATCTTTATTTATATATGTGTGTATTCTTTCAGATTTTCTTTCAATTCTTAGTTAATAGGCTTTCGTTTTATATCACACATAGGTTTTGTGCTATTATATGAATTCTATAGGTGACAACAAAATTAAGTTGTTTAATTTCAAATAGAATAATTGGATGCGCGCTAGTGGAAAGAGAAGAACTCCACTCGTGGAGTTACAGATTTTCTTTCAATTCTTAGTTAAGAGGCTTTCATTTTATATCACACATAGGTTTTGTGCTATTATATGAATTTTGTAAGCTTCAACACAATTAAGTTCTTTAATTTCAAATGGAATAATTGGATAGGCGCCATGCGCGAAAAGAGAAGAACTCCGCTCTATGCAGCGCGGGGTCACTCTCCACACATTGCGCAGAGAGTAACCCTACCGCACGGAGAGTACCTCCTCGCAGCGCGAAGAAGAACTCACATTCGTTTATTACATTTTCTTACATTTTAAACGAACTAAATACAATTCCAATTTTCATAATTTAATTCAAAAAAATTCATAAACATTACAAAAACTCGCATTCGTTTACAAATCATATTACTTTTCAGAAAATACTCAATTTTATTACATATTAATATTTAGAATTTCTATATTTGAATATATGATATAAAAAGAAAATCAAGAAAACAAACTCATCCCTATTGATAAACAAAACTTCATTCCATACATATATTTTAGATTTAATAGCAGACATTTTCTACAAATGATAACAATAGATATTTTTGAAATGCCACTTGCCTCGTTACCACTTTTAACTTCGTAATCGCTCCGTCACAAAGCTTCATCCCTAATTTTTCTTCTATAACTTTATACTGGATATTTTCTACGATGTTTTTAATACTTTTCATTTAATATATATATAATTCTACCATGAGAATTAAACTTCCTAACTCATTTATTAATAATTTAATATATCACTATAATTAATTTGTTAATTAAACTTATTATTAACTTGACTATTATTTCCCAATTTAATTCTCTTGATCTTTTTCTTATTTTAATCGTCATAAGTTTAATGCACACAACAATATATCAATTCAAATATTGCTTCACTAACTTCTAAAGTCTTCATCATAACGTTTTCATTTTAGTTAAATAAATTATAAATTCTCGTAACATTAATTATTTATTTCTTTTATGAACAATTTATTACCTAGACGTTTTCAGATCTTGACCAACACATTCTTCACTTCATCGTATCTTACCACTATAATTTTTTTAAAACTATCAACGCATTTTAGTGACTTCATAAAAATTCAAAAAAAATTCCAATTTCTCTTCTATTTTTAAAATTACCAATTCATTTTATTTTCAGTTAAACGAAGTAAACACAATTTCAATTTTCACTAATTTAATATTTTTGTTTTATTCAATGCGGATAGTAATACAACAAGTAACTACGCCAAATTAGCACTTTTAACTTTATCCCATGTACACATTCTATAAATACTCTAACTATATACTTCAAATTGAAACATGCGAACACTCAAATAAATATTGAAAACTCAAAAAATATATATTAAATTAGCTTCCTCTATAAATCTTCTATATATAGCTGAATTCAATACTTCCTTTTTTCACATCTGCAATCGTATTACAATTACCACTTACACCTACCAACACTTCTTAAGTTCTAACTTCAATTTCCTAATAATATTTTTTTTACATCTCCATTCTACAACTTTTTTCTTCATCTTTTACATTCACGTTAATGAGTTATAATTTTATATTCATAACCACAACTTCTTGTACTTTAACTTATTTTTCTTGCAAGTTACATATATCAATAAATGGCTACAACTTACAAGTTTATCCCACAAATTACAACATCAGAGAGGAACTGGTTTGTGAAGCTTACTGTTGCGGGAAAACAAGTGCCCAAAACTGCACGTAGTTCTATAGCTCGATATCAAAATATCATTTTCATGGATTTGCGGGTAACTACATACTACATAGGGATTTTCCAACTTTTACTATACTATATATTTCCTATTCACATTTTCACCTCATTTTAACATTCAACAGGGTAACAAAGTTACATCTACAATGTATGATGCTAATATTACAACTCTTACTGACCAATTGACACTCGAAAAGACATACATAATCTCAAATGCAACTGTAAAAGATAACAAAAGTGAATTTAAAAGTACACCTGAAGAAAATATTTGGAGTATAACAAGAAGAACAAAGGTTGAAGAGCTCAACGAAAATAACTTAGACTTCTTGTTTTCCAAATATGAGCTCACTCCATTTCATACACTAAAACATTATAGAGTAGTGCTATGGGACCATAATTTGGACACTTGTTTGGCCCCTATTATGTCAAACATTGTGTGAACCATTAGGGCCATCTAGCATTTTCCAACATTATATGGACAAGAACACATACATAAGTAAGAATTCTACCATACAAACTATATACGAAGGATTTTCATGTAATGTTTCAAAACATTTAATACATACAAAATACACGGCAAATAGATTATTTGTTCTTATTGTAGATGTCATTGGTGTTGCTAGGTCGACAAAAAAGGATTATTCAGACTCATTTTGGTACCCAAGTCGGTCTTCAAGATGTCGTATTGATAGATAAAAATTCCAGACAGTATATTAACTCTATGGGACACTTTCGTTGAAAGAGAGTGCATTGCCATTGTTCAAAACCTACCTACAAAACCTGTGCTATGGGCTACAAATCTTAAAGCTTCTTCTTTTAATGGTAACTGTAACATCAACATACGCTTTTGTTTAAAATAATATAAACAGAACTAAAAAAAATAAACATAATAATTATTATTTTCTTCCTTTTACAGGCATTACACTCTCTACAATAGCCAATAACAACATTTTCTTTAATGTTGAGTCATTGGCTTTGGCAGACTACAAAGAGTAGTATTAAAACATATTTAAAACATTTTTTACCTTTCCCCTCTTTCCGCTAAAGAACAATGGAATACTACATTTTATGTTCTATATGTAGCCCCTGTTTGGTATACATTAAAAATTTTATTTTCATTCTTCTACTCATTTTCAACCACACATTCTTCAATAAAATAATATTTTTCATCACATCAATAATTCTTCCTTCTTTTTCAACCACACATTCTTCATTAATCTACTATTTCATAATACATTCTTGCAAAATAATGTGGCTCAAATACACCCGTAATTGTGTAATCGTTTTTCATAGGGTGTTAACGAATAACGAAAGCCTTGACCACTTATGGACTGGAACTCATTGATTCCTGTGAACCCGCTAAAAGCTTTCGTCCCCTGCAGACAACAAATTCACAACAATTGCTGAATTACTAGGAGTCTATTTAGAGGTTTCCTCTAAATTCTTTTATTGAATATATATAGCATACGTACATTTTCACTATGAACGCACCAAATACTTTTTCCGCTTGTTGATATTCATAATATAATAACCCATACATTGTTGTAATAGAAATTTTTTTATTGGACCAAGGCCCGTTGGATAATTATTGCAACCCATCAGAGATTTTGATATATGTCCTGCATCAACTATATGAAAATTTCAACTGCAGACTTAGGGCAAATTCATAAATGTCACTTCTGCAAATACGAGCATGCAAAAGCTGAACTTCGGTAAATCATATATTTAAACATATATTTACATATCCACTAATGTTAATATCGTTTAAACAATACAACATACTTAATTTAAACCAATTTTATCACCAAAGCTAATGCTTTTGTTCGACTCAAAGACACAACTGGACAATTGGTAATGGAGATCGAGGTGCTGACCAAGTTGATGTTCCCAAGTATTCTCAAGATCCTTTGCAAGGAATTGGCGGTCCAATGACTAGGACAAAGACAAAGAGGATGAAAGAGGCTTTGCAAGGCTTGATCATGGAAGTGCAATACAAAGAGGCTCTGCTAAAAGATTCTAAAACTAAATTCGAAGATTCCAAAGCTTCACCAAGGATGGTCACTTATCCTTTTGTGCAAGGGACAGATCTGGAAGAACAAGAAGAGTGCAAGGGTTAATTAGGAGTTTTTATTTTAGTCTTTCATTTAATTATGGGCTTTTTATGTTTTAATTGTCATTAGTTTTATCTTTTATTTTTTAAGGATTAATTAGGCCCATTTCGTTTCTCTTCAATTAGCAAGGGTTTGTTACTTATAAAAAGGAGCAGCCATTTTATTTTTGGGAGGGATTATCAATTATCAAGTTTATTCAAAAAGCTTTTTGCTTTGACTTCTTGTGTTCTTGATTGAATGCTTGAATTTCTACTTATCAAGGGGAGTGATCAACCTTTGTGGTGTCTCAAAATTAGGGCTTTAAGGACTTAGTTTCCTTAGGGTTCTAACCCGATCATCTTCAACACGTTCCTAGCAAACCAATTTGTTCCAATTCCATTGAGTTCGTGGGTTCCTAGGGTAATTGCACCTAGAGGTTCTCCATCATTTGGTATCAGAGCTTTGGGTTACTGGGAAACATGTTATTTATTTCCATCTATCTTTATTTGCGTTCTTGATTTTAGAAAAATATTTGAATTCATCCTTTCTTTTTCGTTGTGTTAGATTCAATTTCCGTTCTGTCACTGTGTGTTTCGTATCCCCACTAAAAAGAGAAGAACAAAGTGGCAGATCGTTTGAGTCCTAAAACTTTCCCATTCTTGTTTCTTCGTTCAAGTTTCCTATTCTTGTTGAATTAAGTTTCTAATTGTAACGCCCTGTGTTCCGTGAACCCGAAGTGCCACGTCATCCTCATTTGTCTTGAATTTAATAAAAAGATTTGGAGAAATAACTAAATTTTAAAGATCACATTTATAATTGTGAACCTCATCGGCAACAAAAACTCATTTGATTTACTTAGGATAATTGATTAAACTTTAAATCTCAAGTTTGAAATAACTGAAATGA
>CAIGRF010283063.1:97554-110272 GCA_903798235.1 Fraxinus ornus | reverse complement strand
AATGTTAGAAATCCAATTTCCTAATGACTTCTAATCTTATTTTTCATCAAAAACGTACAAAACATAAACTTGAAATCTAAGGAAATTTTTTTGTAAATCTTCTGGAAAAATCGCAGAGAGCAAACAAGCATGGCATAGGTAAAACGGGGCTCTGATACCAAATGTAAGCATAAAAGACGATTCTCTAATGCAGAATAAATACTTTAAAATAGAATCGAAAAAACTTAATGCCAAAAAACAGTATCTCCAGCCATTGGTGTTCCTCACGGTTTTGCTACTCTTTCTCATTGATGTTTTTCACTTCCAAACTCTATTCACTCTATTAGATGGTATAAGACTGAAGGGGATTGAGTGATCGAGTCTGGGGACCAAACTGTAGTATATATAGCCAAAGCTTCCATCAAGTTTCAACGGTTAAGTGTCCCACATGTTCAATTTATCATGGAGCAGTTCCAACTTCTACGATCGTGATGAATACCCAAGCGGACCACTTCAGGTGCTGGAGACTCGTTCTTACAAACGGCCTCCGTGAGAACCGGGAGAAACGGTCAACGGTACATGCCACCGAACTGGGGTGGATTTAGCCAATTGATTTTTTTCCTTCTAAAAAAATTATTTTAATGCAAGAAAAAATTTTATTCAGAACTTTTTGTTTTTGACATATTAGCGCCTAGCTTAAATTTTTTTTAGTCCAGTCCTCATTCTGCCCCTGCCACTGACTTGTGTGTTGTGGCTGAGCATGATTAGATCGGATATGGAGTTGAGTCGAGGAGCTTCCAAAGATTGATGTGGATGCTGGGCTCTTGACTACAAGGATGCTGTACAGGAATTTTCTACCGTGACGCGTTTCTCAATACCACTCAAGCCCAAGCTTGTTATCAGGATATTGCCATTTGGGTTAAGAAGTATTTCTCTCCGAAGGCACGAGTTTTCTTACCAAGTAAATTCGCATAGATAGCATCCATGTAGTCCGAAGGAAATTTAGCCGAGTATTACAAGTAAATTATTGTTTCATTTTCTTCCCTGAATTGTGGGTGGGGATGCAGCAGTGGATGGGGGCATTATATGGAGTTTCTAAAGCTGGTGAGAACCAAAGGTGAAGGTGGCTGAGAATTTTTTTAATTTTTTTTTATTTTCACATATGGCTTTGAGATTGTACGTAAATTATTTCCATCCTTTGGATTTTGTTCCTTTAGTTTTGTACATAGCAATATCTGTCAATAGATGTCATCATTAGGCCATGCTTCGAACGTTTAGTAAACACTCATATGACAAATAGACACAAAAAAGGACCAAATCAAAACAGCCTTGACACTATATTACAATAATAATTGGACGTTAGCAAATGCTAAAGAATAAAGGAGTAAGTTATCATCTCTTGGAAAAGATTGTTGGTAGAGGAGATGTGGTTGTCACTAAGATTGCTACTGGGATAACTTCCCAGCTCATTTACCAAAAGCCTTCCAGTTAACGTTTTCGAGGGATATCCATAAGACATGGGATTGCAAGACATGACATATGCTTTAGGACAAGTGAGAGATTTATTGGATTATGTGTCATATAGTATAGTTTTGCTCTTGTAAAATAATAGTTTTATAATAATTAAACTATCTTTTTATTTATTTAGTGTTACTACATTTATTAGAAATTGAGCATGCAAATAAAAGTGCCAATTATCATTTGTAATAATATGTCTTGGATGTTTGCATGGAGAAACACAATGTGACATATATTATAATTTGATCATGAATAAAATTGTTCACAACCCACGAATTAGCTTGGGTTGACATCTTGTACTGAAAAGTTATATTGCTAACTAATTTACTATCAGAGATTGTTATTTGTCCTTATCGTAGAATTAATATAATGTTGATACTAGTACACTTGGAATATATTGAATGAACATATATTGAGTTTAATTCTAAAACATGACCATGGTGGAGAATAAAATTCACTTGATCGTCGGGTATTTCATCTAAATTGTTGTACAAGGTGTGTGTGTGTGTGTGTGATAGTTCTTTAATTCATCAATGGATTATATCAATTTGATTGATCAAATATCTCGATAAGTTGGAAGCTTGAGAACGAACAAAGCATTTCTCACCTTTTGTAGAATTCGAAGAGGGGTTAGTTTAGGATGGTACAAGGGATAGAGAAGGAGCTTTGCAAGGGAAATCAAGAGAGACCCCCCTCCGTCCAGAAAAAAGAGGCATTTTAATTCAAGTACGGGTGACAGTGCAATGTTGCTCGCGGTGGAAAATGGGATTAAGAACGTATGTAATATTTCACCGGTTGTTCCAATTTTATTTGATGTATAGCTCTTTTGTCATAGGTTGCTTGTAGCACTTCTTGCCTTGTACACAGGGGCGGAACTAACACCCGACTAGCCAGGCCAGTCACTCGTGCTGGTTCTACCGAAAAAATTGAGTATATATTGGGTGGTCGCTCGACAATCGCTCAAGAGATAGTCGAGTGGCCACGCGCGTTCGCCTGTGGCAGGCACAGTTTGAACCCATTACGTTTTAGTGCATTTATATATTGATTAAAGAAATTTTTAATATTATAAACAATCTCGCTATTGCAGCCATCAACGGTTAACGATCGCCCTAACTCACTCGAATTCCATGATCCATCCCTGCTTTACTTCACGAGAAGAACAAAGTGATAGTCTCTCTTACTGGTTTATAGGCTTCAGAAAAGGGAAGAAAATATCCCACAATCTAGCTTCTTGTTGATAACCCCTATTAAATCTCGAGAGCAAGAGTAATCGAAATGAAAAATATTTAAATGGCAACTTCACGAGTTACTTAGCCACGATTTGAATATAATTTATAAATAATTTAATAAAAATTAAATACCAATTTCAACCACACATTCATAAATGTTACGATTATTATCCACAATTTTTTACAAGTTTCACATTTCTCTTACTTTTTTTTTTATAAACAATTTAAAAATTTGCCAAAGACACAAAAAGGTGGTTATAACATAAATTTATACTGGGTCAGGTACTTCGATCTTAAAAACCCTTATATATTGATTATTATTTTTTATACCTAAGCATTGTGACCTATCTTGAAATTCAACTGTAAATTTGAATTAAGACGGATTGAATTGTTTGTTTGAACTAAAATTTCATTTTAATTTATGCCCTCATAAATATTTTATTATTTTTATATTCAAGCGCGCGAGAATTTTGAACTTTTAAAAATTCAAATATTCTTTTCAGTCACAAATTCACAATACAGCCTTCTAAATTGGATGATGCAATATCATGCTATATGATTGATTATTAAGCCCTTATTTGGTCCATACTTTCTAAAATTCATTTTCTTAATAAAATAATTTTGTACGTGAATTTTTTTCTCTATTTTTTAACCATACATTCTCAAAAAAAAAAAATATTTTTTTAAAAATCCAATCCTAAAAAATCTATACCAAACAAGGTTTAATTCTCACCTACTTATAGTTGGAAAATGCCCTATATATGTCAATTACGTGCGACGGGAATTGCTTCAAGTTGAAGCAATATCTTTTAAAAATCTGAAATAAAAACTGGAAGAGACAATTACAAAGAAAACGACATTATTATGAAGGAAATTAGTTTAAGAGTGTGTTTGGTAGAGATTAAAATCGAATTAAAATTGAAAACTAGTCGTTATTGTTGACTTTTATTAAACGAGTGAGACTCAATAATGACTATATTTTCAATTTTAATTGATTTTTTAGTTCTACCAAACACACTCTAAATTCACTCCAACTTGTATAAATTGTTAATTAAATACTAATTTCAACCACACATTCATAAATGTTACGACTATTATCCACAATATTTTATGAGTTTCACATTTCTCTTACTTTATTATTATTTACTTTTTTACCAAAGACACAAAAATGTGGTTATAAGATAATTTATATTGGGTCAGGTACTTCCATCTTAAAAATCCTTATATATTGATTATTATATTTATACCTAAGTGCCGTGTCTTGAAATTCAACTATAAATTTGAGTTAGACGGATTGAATTGTTTGTTTGAACTAAAATTTCGTTATAGTTTAAGCCCTTATAAATACTTTATTATTTTCATATTTAGGCACACGAGAATTTTTAACTTTTAAAAATTTAAACATGCTAACAGAAAGAAGAAAGAAAAGTCAGCTCAGCTAGCTCGCTAGCTCAACCAACAGAAGGAATCTGCGGCTGGAATTAGTTGTTAGTTAGGGAATTGGAGTTAGTTAATGAATCCACGTGTTCATCTTGTATTGGTTTGTATATATGAATTAGTTAGAGTTTGTTAGCCTCCATTTGTATTTATAGATCAAACGTGCAATGTATCTTAATTAATTTTCTGATAATGCAATAAGACAATTCAGTCTCTTCTTGCTTCAATTTGTCAATATGGCACTAAGCAAAAAATGAGCATTTACAACACATAAACGGCAACATTCGATAGTTAAGTGTTGCTAAAGGGATTTATCGTAACATTTTTGACAAACGTTTGATAAATGTTGCAAATGATCAACTTTTTGTAAAAGATCATTTTCGCAACATTTATTAAACGTTGCAAAAAGGCGAGTTAGATTGGGCCAATTTTTGTAATTGTGAACCTTTTTCAGTTGGGTTTTGGGTTAACTCGACCTGACTTTTATGTTTACAAACGTTGCAAACTTTCATCGGTTTGGCCAGTTGGGTTGGGTTGGGCACTTGGGCTAATTATTGTGTAAAAAAATTAGGCCCCAATAATAGAGGAAAGGGTCCAATTCCAAACCCCAAAAGGCAAAATCGGCAAAGTGAACACTTATTTCCCAATTCCCAATTTGTCATTTCCAATTAGAAGAAGTAATTGCGGCTGGGCGAAGCCGAAGCGTATGCGTGCGACTCTGACTCCCATTAATTTGTAACATAATTAAGGTTAGTTTATGTGTGTATTTGATTATGGATTTTGGCATTTTGCTATGTGTATTTGATTATATATTTTACATTTTTACTAATTGTATTAATTTACGGTAGCTATAAGCCTATAATAAATTGGTTGATGAAAAATGAGAAAGTTGTAATAAAGATTCAACTTTTATCTATATGAAAGATGAATTGAAAAGCTTCAATATGTTGTTTGATTGATTGGGCTTTGAGGTTCGTTTTTGCAAATTGATTCTTTTACATTTTTTTTTTTTGTGAGAACTTGTTTTTATTCAAATTGGTTGATGAAAAATGAGAAAGTTGTAATAAAGTCAAGCAAAAATTACAAGGTCTAATGGCTTAACAATGTATAAATAATTTTTTATGAGAGTGGCCGCTGTTTTTAAACTATGTGTGATTTATTTGCTCTGCATCTAGACTTTTTGCAATTATGAGTGACCTATAACTTGTTCGAAATTGGTGATTAAATCTTACTATTTTTAGTGGTTGTAATGTAACCTTTGTGCTATTTCATTTTTTCTTTCTTGTTAAATCAAGGTGTTATGCTTGTCCATTTACTACAACTTCTACTTGGTATACTACTAACTGTTTGATTTGCTCTATGAAGGCCAGAAGATCTAAAGAGGCCCTTTGGACAATTTGGCCCTTTAAAGTACATCTATTTGCCAAGGGATTATTACACTGGGTGAGCTTTCATAGAATGGTTTTTAGGATTTACGCTGAACCATCATTTTTTATGTAATTATATAAATGAATTGTTGACATGTCTGCCTTATTTTAGATGGTTTTCCTTATCCGCTTCCAATTGCTACTTTTATATGTTATCATCCCGAATTGGGTTGTTTATTAAGATTTCTGAGATTTAGCAGTGAAGTAAGAGTTGTGAAAACTTCAATCAAGTCTTAATAGTCCCGTCGACACATTCAAGTATTAAGAATTCTGTTGAAACATTCAAGTATTAAGAGTTATGTTGACATCAATCAACTAGTAAGAGTACAAGGTGATGTTAATGGTATTGAACATTGGAAGGGAATTCGGTTTGTATACAATGTTGTGAAGATGTCAAGATTTCAAGTCTTGAAGAATTTCAAGCTTCTTTAAACTATCACTCAAAAGGTCAGCAGTCATATGCTTGCTTATGTGCTTATCATGGGATTGCATGTCTTGAAATTATTTATAACAATAGATTTAAATCGGGGCTATTTGTATATTTTGGAAGCATTAAGGTCTTCTATTTTATCTGATTTTTCCCAATAAGCAAACATTATTTTAACTTTCAACTTCCTCTGGAATTTTTGGTTTCTTTTCATGGACAATTTGAAAATCATACCTGGTCAGATCCTTAGTTGCTGACTGACTGGGGAAAGCAGCTCTTCAAACAACCCCTCACAAAATATTTCACTTGGGCTAGCATTCTCCTATGCTACACAACTATACTCACTTTCTCTATTTCCGTGCTCATTTCTACACAACCACACTCACTTTTTCTTATTCATGATGAAACCCAGATTGCTGAAGCATATATAGTTTGATGGACTAATTTTTGCTCTATCAATATCTAATTATAGAAAATACATCATCAACTAATTAAAATATTAATAAATAATCTCATTATTTAGGCATTGAAGGACAACAATCAATGATTGCCCTAACTCACTAAAATTCATGGATCGGCCACTACCTATAATGGACAAAGAGTGACTGCAGTTATGAAGGTTATCATCTGAAACTAATCTTATAAATCTAGTTATCCAATAAAAAAAAATAACGTATTATGATCATGAAGTTTAGTTTGTAGATTTTCAGAACAATATAAAGATGGAGCACAGAATTTTGTTGAACGAGCTCATGAAAGTCGCAATTCAAAAATGATAGCATGCCCTTGTGTTAATTGTAGGAATCTAATGCATCATCATTATGATACATTCTATGAACATTTGGTTATTAAATGTATGGATCCTACATATACGGTTTGGGTATTTCATGGGGAGCAACCAAGTGAATCAAATTTGGTCGACGTAGAAATACCTTAGTCGAGTATGATATTTAAGGATTTTTATGCACAACATGATGTAGATCCTGAAAATCATCATGATGGAAGAGACAAAGAGATTGAAAGTTTAGTTAATAATGCTGAAACTCCTTTGTATCCCGGTTGCAAGGCATTTACAAAGATGTAAGCTTCAGTTGTTAAGTTCATATAGTCAATTACATGTAGAATAAATTTTGTAATTTTTGTATCATTTTACAAAATGTAGAGGACAGGAATTCAAATGTTATTACTCAGGTTTTTGTATTATACATTCTTAAATGTTTATTCAGTATATATTCAGTTTGTAGCATTCTAATTTTTTTTAAAAAAAAAAAAAAAATTTGTCTACTTTGAATTTGTAGTCACACCAAGGAAGTATTGTACCTATGACAAATGCAAGATGTCAATTATTGCATTGGTACATGTTTAAGGAGGAAGAAATCGTAGCAGAAGGGAATATTACAACAACAGACCCAAGTGCAAAGGTGCATCACCTGCCACTCGGTCGATACTATTGTAAGATTTGGGCTGAGGAAGTGTATATGAGTAATTTGACCTTATACAGACTTACAGATGAATTTTGAACTCTTAGTGAAGCTATGGGAAGTACTGTTGCTTAGCCAAAGAGCAGTATTAGACTTTATTGATTAAGGTATGTTTAAAAAATTTCTATCTCCTATAATTTTGTAATTTTATTAAGGTTTAGATATAAGAGGCAATTATTTTATGGGTCACAATCCTTTATCTGTTCTGGTGGAGATAACGTCTTAGTACTATTTGTATAATTTGTTAGCTGATTTGGTATATCTGCGTTATATAAATAATATGGGTGATTAATTTGACAAACACATACACATGCACAAAAATAAATTTGTATTTCAGTAGATGAATATTTGGGTTAATTATTTATAGTCTATAAACAAGAGTACATCTTGTTTAATATTTTACAGTGGTAGCGAACTTTTGTCAGAGCTTCAAGTGGTTCCCAGCAGAGTTATGTGGTATTGCTATAATGATGCTTCAGCAGGGGACGAAGTGGATGGTGCAGGGCTGCGCGAGGTACCTGGTTGCCATGGGACTCAAACATGGACTTCATTTCATGTTTTTTTTTTTTGCAACAACTCCTTTTCTGATGCTACATAATATCGATCCAACTTGCTAAGCACCGTTCCAAAAATCTAGTATGAATTATTGCACATTTTGTGAGTGGTCATCAGAATGATGGAAAAGATATTATTGATGCTGGTTTAATATTTAAAATAGAAAACATGTATAATGGAGTGAATATTGCACAATGTATATGTACTAGCATGGTTTAATTAGTTTCAATGCAAGAGCATATTTTTCCATTTAATCATGATTTCTTATATTTTTTGATGTCTTGTCACATCTCTATATTTATTAGATATTCTATTTATGGTTAAAAGTGCAAAATCTATATATTGTTTTCCTTTTAAATGTTACTTAACGTGCATCTGAACTGACTGCATGATTTAATACCATTTAGACCTGGTCAGAAAAGTGATAGTGAAGCTCAAGACTTTGAGTATAAAATTTAAGGCCATTCATTTTCAGTTAAGTGTAAAATTTAAGGCATCATATTCTTGTTCTCATGGAATAAGTTAAAACATCAATTTTGTCTCATCTTTAATTAGGTTGAATGTGTAGAACATTTTACAAGTTTATTATGCGAATTGTTTGATCAAAGAAGATGACTTTCAGTAGCATAGTAAGCCATATAAAAAAATGCAAATTAATTTTTAAAAAAATATTAAAATGACCAACGACAACGTTTGCAAAAATGTTGCCAAAATCAAATGATGAGAATACGGCAACGTTGAAAAAATGTTGCAAAAAGGTCTACGACAACGTTAGAAAAATGTTGCAAAAAGTACATTTTGCTACGTTTAAAAAACGCTGCAAAAGAACTTTTCGCAACGGTGAATAAATGTTACTGTATCTCTTCTCTCAACGGCAATACCGACTCCGCAATACACGTTAAAACGCTGCAAACGGTCTTTTGCAGCATTTTTTGACTGTTGCAAAATGTGTTTTTTGGTGTAGTGTGGTATCAGAGCATCTATACTTCTATTGCCTACTCTTCTAAATTCTATCAGAATCTCAGTACATAATGGCATCAACAACATCAAATAACTCATCATCAATGAGCAATTTCACCACTGATGATGGGTATAATCCGTAGTGCATTCATCACTCAAAGAGTCCGGGTCTTGTGCTTGTATCAAAACTTCTCACTAGTGAAAACTATGCTTCATAGAGTAGAGCCATGGTGATAGCACTATCTGTGAAGAACAAACTTTGTTTTGTGGATAGATCATTATCCAAACGTAAAACTAATAATGATCGGCTCAACAATTGGATTCGCAACAATAATATAGTTATTTCATGGATTCTCAATTCAGTGTTTAAAGAGATTTCTACAAGTCTCATCTACTCTGAATCAGCATATAACATATGGATCGACTTGAAGGAAAGGTTCCAGCAGATGAATGGACCTCGCATATTTCAAGTAAGGCGTGAATTGATGAATCTTACCCAGGGTTAGTCATCTGTTGGTGTTTACTTCACCAAGTTAAAGACAATCTTAGAAGAACTTGGTAATTACATACCAATATGCTTATGTGGGAAATGTGATTGTGGTGTTAATAAGAAGATCTCAGAACACCATCAAATGGAGTATGTAATGTCGTTTTTAATGGGACTGAATGATACATTTGCTCAAGTGAGGGGGCAGTTGTTACTTATGGATCAAATACCCCCTATCAACAAGGTTTTCTCTTTTATTTCCCAAGATGAATATCAGAGGAACATCAGCAATTCTAGTACTGGAGATTATGTGGCCTTTTATGCTGGTGTTGATTATAAGAAAATGAGTTCAGGGCAGACGTATAACAAATTCCAAAAGAGGGAAAGACCCGTGTGCACTTATTGTAAGCAAGTAGGTCATTTAGTAGATAAATGCTACAAGTTACATGGATACACTCCGGGCTATAAAATGAAGCAAAAATCTAGTTTCAATGATCAGTTGGAAGTTTCCAGCAACCAGTCAAGGCGTGTGGTTGCAAATCAGGTAGACTCTGAATCAAATTCAGAGCAAACGCAAAGTAATATAGGAGATTTCATGAAGTCTTTAAGTGCTACTCAATACCAACAACTAATGAACATGTTGAACAACCATCTGACTTTTGGAAAGGTTTGCACAGAAACTGATGAATGCTCTAACCAGTGAATTCTGGCTGAATTCCATGGCTGAATTCCCCTAGGCATTGGGTAGTCAATTCTGTTTCAGCCAGTCTGCTTTTGATACTATGACAAATATTAAGAATGATTGTGTTACCTTCCCCAACCATAAGAAAATTCTTGTGAATTTCATTGGAACTGTGAAATGTGGTCACAATATAATACTCAAAGACGTGTTGTATATGCCACAATTTAAATTCAACTTAATGTCAATCAGCTCATTAACCAGGGATTCCTGTATTGAAGTTAAATTCCTCACTAACTCGTGTGTTATCCAAGATATGCACAACCAGAGGATGATTGGCAAGGGTAAAAGAATTGCTGGTTTATACATAATAAATGATTGTTCATCTGATTCAATACAAAGTGATAGAAGTAGCACCTTGATTGATGATATTTGTGCTTCCATTTCCTTAGCTGCAAATAAAGTGAATGCCCTTACATGGCAACACAAATTAGGTCATTTGTCATTCCAAAAGTTAGGTTTGTTAAAGAGTCAATTACATTTGAGTTGTGATAAGAATAGAGACTGTAATCCATCTCCTTGTAATATCTGTCCATTAGCAAAGCAGAGAAAACTTTCTTTTGTCTCAAACAATCACTTGTCTGCCAATGCATTCGATTTGATACATTGTGATACGTGGGGTCCTTACCATGTTCCTTCTCATTCTGGACAAAATATTTCCTTACTCTGGTAGATGACTGCACACGTTTCACATAGGCATATCTCATGAAACACAAATCAGAAGCCTGCTCTATCATTCCTAGATTCTAAGTTGATTGAAACTCAATTTCAGAGAAATATAAAGAAGTTCAGGTCAGATAATGCCCCAGCGTTGAAATTCACTGATTTCTTTCATTCTAAAGGTTTCATTCATCAACTTACCTATGTTGAACGACCTGAACAAAATTCTGTAATTGAGAGAAAATGTCAGCATTTACTTAATGTTGCCGATCATTGTACTTTCAGGCTTATGTACCTATTCAATTTTGGAGTGAATGCATATTGACAGCAACCTTCATTATCAACAGAACACCATCCTCCATTTTGCAAAATAGAAGTCCATTCTTCCTATTGCATAACACCTCTGTGGATTACAGTCAACTTAAAGTGTTTGGAAGCTTATGTTTTGCATCCACCCTTCCATCCAGCCGAACCAAGTTCACTCCAAGAGCCAGAACCTGTGTCTTTATGGGGTATCTTCCAGGAATAAAGGAATATAAATTGTATGATATCTTATCCAAAACCTTTTTCATTTCAAGAGATGTTGTCTTTCTTGAACAAACAATACCATTTGAATCTATTCCCAATCACCCTGATGTAATTGATCCATTTCCTGATCTTGTCCTGCCCATTTCTACCACTGAAAGCCATTCTTTTGTACTTACATCCAGTTCACATTCTGGACTTCCTCATGCACATATTGAAAGCATAAGTGATACAATCCATTTGCAGCCCGATTCGTCTCCCATCATTGATCATTCTTGCATAACAGATAATCTCAGAAAATCATCAAGACTTAGCAAACCTCCTTCCTACCTTAGAGATTTCCATTGTAGTCTCCTGATCAACAACCAACACTCCCAAGATTTCTTACCATATTCATTGTCCAAATATATTTCCTATAAGTCATTTTCCAATCATAATCGCCATTATATGCTAAATGTGTCATCCAACTTTGAACCTGAATACTGCCATCAAGCTATCAAATACGATCATTGGAAGGATGCCATGGCAACTGAATTAGATGTCATGGAAATGAATAACACATGGTCCGTTACTAGCCTACCCAATGGCAAACATTTTATAGGCTGCAGATGGGTATACAAGATAAAGTATGGATCAAGTGGCAGCATAGACAGATATAAAGCACGCCTCGTGGCTAAGGGATACACACAGAAAGAGGGGCTAGATTTTGATGAGACCTTTTCACCTGTTGTCAAATTGGTTACCGTTAAAACACTTCTAGCAATAGCTGTTATTAATGATTGCCTTATAATGCAGCTCTATGTCAACAATGCGTTCCTCGATGGAGATTTATTCGAAGAAATCTACATGGATTTGCCCTCGGGTATAGGGAATATGCCGGTTCCAGAATTCAGGGAGAGAATCTGGTTTGTAGGCTCCATAAATCTATATATGGCCTTCAGCAAGCATCGAGGCAATGGTTCTCGAAATTTTCCAATGCTCTCATTGCTCACGGTTTTAAGCAATCCAAATCAGATTACTCATTATTTAATAAAGGCACTGGTGACACATTTATTGCTCTTTTGGTTATGTCGATGACATTCTCTGTTGGCCCAAGAATAACTAACCAAGAGGGTGGTGAATTGATTTTTGGAACTTTTTCGACACTTAGTCTCAAAACAATACAATACACAAGATATAAATGCTAAATGTAAAAACAACAAGTAAATATGCAAATATAATATCATAATTCAAGTATGAATATTGCACAAAGTAAATAACAATGTAAAGTAAAGTGCAATAATGTAAATATAAC
>CAIGRF010283063.1:46087-70151 GCA_903798235.1 Fraxinus ornus | reverse complement strand
AACATGTAAATGTATAGCTTTTATCATCTCTTTGAAGTCTCAGACTTGACTCAAATCTCTCTCCAACATGCTTCAAATTCTTGATAATTGTTGGCGCATCCCGGATTATATATATGTATGTATGTATGTATGTATGTATGTATGTATGTATGTATGTATCAACTTGTCTTGATCCAAAACTCTTAGTCCTTGTTTGGCGTTGCTTAAAAGTTCGATAAGAATCTATGTCAAAGTCAACAATTAATTTTAATCACAAATTTATGGGATCCACAACTTTTATCAAAATCAACTAAAAAATGATTTTTTGCTACACCAAACAAGGACTTAGTTTTATAATAATCAACATAATTATATAAAATCTTATTTTTCCATTTAGGAATTTATAACTACGGTTATAAAATCAATATTTTACCATTTCTAAATAAGGTAACGAGTTGATTAAATTGTCGTAGTAAAAAAAAAAAAAACAAAAGAGGATTTGTTACAATAAAATCCTCCAACAAATTGATCTTTCTATGTGAAAACCAAGTCACAAAAAGCAAAAGAATTTAAACAAATTAACTGATTTAATTTAACATAACAAGTTCTTAAGATGCAAATACAAATAAAAAAATAAATGGAATATTGACACGCATGAGAGGGGAAAAAAAAAAGATTTTGTAAAACAAAAGCCGTCTGAATAATGAAGAGAAATGAATATTGAGAAAACAAAGGTGAAACAATCTTCTTTATGAAGACATAATTCAAATTTATATGAATCTGCAAAATATAACCAACTATTGAAAAATATATATCAAGGTAGATTTTTTACTGAAAAATAAAGTCGAACATAAGATATGTGCGAGAGATATAATTACATTAATAAATTTTTTATTTTATAACTTCTTAAACATTAGACGATGTGTTTTAACACTTCCTAAAAAGGTTATTAGAGCAACGTCCACCTATCGAAGAAAAACAAAATTTTTAGTAGCATTTGTTTTTGTAACTCAAAATCCATTTGCCCTGTTGATTTGATGTAATTACTACATTAATTTCTCCAACAACATGGTACTATACAATGCATAAATGTTGTAAAATAAACAAATCTTATATAATTGATAATTAACAAGATGTACTATTGAAATCCAAACTGAAGTTAGAGCATAAACAACTGCAATTCATAAATTATGCAGTGTTATCTTAACCTCCTTAACTGCAATGTTCACAAACTATACGGGGGGGGAAACTAAAAAGCAAAATCTAAATGCAGTTCAATGGAATCCGTAATTTTTCTTGTTGGAACAAAGCTGCACAAACTCTTGCACAACTTCATCAATCTCTTCATCTCCTTTGTTCTTGATCTTCTCACCCATCTCCCTAGCCTTTTGCCGGACAGATTCTCCATCATTGTCAACCACCACATGCCGGATCACTGCCGCAACTACCTCCTTCTGTAGAACTCCTAGCCGGTTGCGAACCACCTCGACTCCAACGCCAATGTCTTCCACCAGCCTAGCATTGAGTGGCTGATCAAGGTGCATTGGCATGGCAACTATTGGAATCCCAAATTTCATACTTTCCATCACAGAACTGCATCCGCAATGGCTAACGAAACCACCAACTCCTTCGTGACTCAATATTTTAGCCTGTGGTGCCCATCCCTCCACCACTAGTCCCCTCTCCCCCACCCTTTCAAAAAACCCTAATGGCAAAACCTCTTCAAGTTTTATTTTTTCTCCCTTGGGAAACCTCACAACCCATATGAAATTCACATTGCTAAGTTCTAACCCATAAGCAAGTTCCAACATATCTTGTTTTGTAAGAAAATATTCAGTCCCAAAAGAAACAAAAACAGTAGAATTCTTATCTTTTTTGTCTAGCCAGTCCATGATGTCTGAACTGTCATATACATCATGTGTAGGATCTTGAACCAATGGACCAACAGGCACAACTTTCTTCCCTAGTAAACTAGACAAATAATCACCATATTTTCCCTCAATCTCCCTAAAACCCTTTACCAATACAATCCTAGATGACCTATCGATGCCTTGAAATGCGCGTTTTTTTACTTGCTCATTGGCAGCAGTCTCTAGCAATCTTTCGCGGTGAACAATCTCATAATCGCGATAAAACATCGTAGAAAAGGGAAATTCGACCCCCGGTCTCTTAAAAAAGTGGAACATGTAGGCAGTCATACTCAAACTACTTGTCATGAACTCAACTGCGGGTATATTATGCATTGAAGCAGCCAATGGTGCCCATGGTTGAAGAAAATCATAGATGAGCAAATCGGGTTTTACGGTGCACAAAATATTGTCGAAACTGGGGGCAGCCATTTCTAATGCCTTTTTGAGGGTTGGCATGAGATGGGGTGGGAGGCCATTGGTGGTGTGGTAACAAGGGGGAAGATTAGGCAATGTNCATATCCAATTTGCATTTAGTTAATTCATTCATTCATACTTGCATATGTATCTTTAATTCAATTATAATTTCATCAACACAAACAATTTCCTTTATTTGTTTCGGTTAAGGTCAAAATTATTAGAATTAGAACTAATCAATCTTTGTGGGAACAATATTCGGACTCAAAAAGTCCACTTTATTACTTGTAATGAATCGTACACTTACGGTGATTTTAATTCGAAATATATTTTCGTGAACAAGTTTTTATGAAAGTCGTCGGGTTAATGAGATGAAATAATGAAATAGATTATACATAAAAAATATTCTATATTCTTTTTATTTCTTAGTACTCTAAATGTTGTACCGTAACAAATAATTCATTAATGACTATATAGGTTGACGAAATGCATCATTAATATGTTTACAAGAATCTTTACGCTTAATCTTGTTTGCCTCCTTTTCTTACAATGATTGGAAATTTCATGCATCCAATTTCAACTTTCATTAGCTTCAATTATCATTTTTAATATAAGTATTTCAAATCTTCATTTGGTTACATTGTACAACATTCCTAAAATTTGCAAGTGTACGAGTCGCGACAAGTAATAAAGTGACAAATGATGTATTGTTCCCACTAGAATACTACTGCTAATTATTGAAATTCGTAATTAATCTAACTTTAATTGAATGACTAATTTAAGAAAAGTATGTTTACAAGCTAATGACTAAGATGTTGAAGAACAACTGTAAAATTCCGAATAAAAAAAAAAGGTTGAAGGTTGAGAATCCATAACTTTAACCAAGAAAGTGGAAAGTTTTAGTAGGTAGTTAATTTTCCCACCATTTAAGTTTGAATTCTACGTAGCCAAGTTGGTGATAATCTCTTAGTCGAGATGTCAATTAAGCTGTTTATTCGTTTAATTTTTCTTTAATATTACAATGTTTACTTGTATTTTATCCTCGTGCAAAAATGGTTTTTGTTTACCCATTACTCCTACTTGAATAGGAGGAATGCAGTAGTAAAAAATAAATAAATAAATAAATAAATATTTGCAAAGCTAGTTAAAGTTGGAAAGACAATCAAAGTGCTATCTAGAATTTTTTATGTCATTTTATTATTTTCAGGCGTGTTCGGTAGAGATTAAAATTGGATTAAAATTAAATCGTATATCAACAGATATTATTTATTATAATTATTATTAATTCAAGTTTATTTAGTTTTCTCTTTGTTAAAGTATGAGGATTAATTTTAAGTTTGATTTTTTTTTTCTTTTTGTGGAACGTGTTATGCTAAAGGTTATAGATCTAAATCGAATACCAATCACGATGTCAAACCTTTCAAAAATTCGTACCTACGAGAGTGGAATCCATCTATTTGTCCGCTAGTTGACCAGAATAATTGATTTTGACTAAATATAAAAAAGAGCAAAATAGTAACTTCACAATTTTTAACATAAAATAACTTAAAAAATTCAATAATAAAGAAAAAAAAATAAAGGGCTACAACTGTTCACCTCCTTTACAAATCCCATGCCACCCCTGAAATCGTCACAACCAACACAATTGACATCGGCACCACCTTAGGTCGAAAACGGCACCACACGTACATAGAATTAATGGATTCAATCAAAATCATCAAGTGGCTTCAACTAAAAAATTCTAGTCTACAGGTTCAAAATCATCAAGGTATTAGTTCTCTCTTTATCTCTCTAAAAAAATCAATAAATTTATTAGGGGTTAAATTCACTGGTCTACCGATATCACCATGGCCACTCAATTTGATTTTGTTTCACCATGATCACTCAACTTTATACTTAGTGTCACCATGGCCATCAAATTTGATTTTATTTCACCAAGGACGTTCAATTTCATATAACGTTTTACTATGACCACCCAATTTCATATGACATTTTATCATAGTCACTCAATTTCTTTTCACCGTTTTCATTAATTTTAAAATTGNATTTTAAAAGGAGTAAAACGGTAACTTTGCATTATTTTATTTTAAAATAAGTTTTTATTTTATTTTATTAAAGGACTTCTTTAAAAATAATTTTTTTTTTATTTTATTTTTCTAAGTAACTTTTTTTAAAAAAATAAGTTCTTATTTTATTTCATTGTTTCAAGTAAATTTTTTTTATATATATAATACAAATTTATCGTTTTACCATTTATAAAATTAATGAAAATGGTGAAAAGAAGTTGAGTGCTTATGATAAAAAGTTATATAAAATTGAGTGGTCATAGTGAAACATTATATGAACTTGAATGGCTTTGATAAAATAAAATCAAATGGGTGGTCATGGTGACACTAAATATAAAGTTGTGTGATTATGGTAAAACAAAATCAAATTTGGTGGTCATGGTGACACCACGTATGAAGTTGAATGGTCACTAGTGAATTTAACCCAATTCTATTATTTTGATTAACTAACAGTCAACTAGATGGTTTCACTCCATTTGGACACTAGGTAAAAAAATTTTAAAATTTTGGTCGTAAGTGGTACAAATAAAAAGTTTGGATCAAGTTTAAAACAAAATGAAAGTTTTAATACCGTGGTTGCAATTCTCCCTAAAAAAATATTAGAGAAAAAGGAACTGCTTTCACAAAAATAATAGTGATTCCCAAATTTTCAGAGTTGAAAGTAGCTTGGACCTACAGGCTGCAAATTTCTAAAGTCCGTAGTTTGTGTTAAATACTTAAAAAATCTTAGGAGAAAAAAGGAACAAAATCTCAATAAACGCAAAAACATTACATGGATTGGTACCAAATTACAGATGAATTAAGCGAGGTGTACACCCATTGAGTGCACCTTGTTTGGCACTCGTTTGTGTGTCAAAAATCTTACCATTGTTTTAAAAAAGTTAAAATTAATGTATAAAATTCTACCAACCCACATGAGTGTCAAATTAGGTGTTAAACAAAGTGTACATTTAGCATGATTCATTACATATATAGAAGTAATAATATTAATTTAGGTTTGCTACATTGACAAAACAACTTTGACACATTTTTTGACAGAATGCCACATGACATTCTATCATTCGCTTATTTGAAACACACAACATTTTTTGCACCAAATAAAAACCGCCATTGTTACTTATGTCAAAAGAGTGGGCACCAAATTCTGGCAAAAATAGCTTAATTCACACCAGTAGTCTTACTTCAATGCAAAAGTTCTTAATTACTCAGAATAAATAATATTTCGTGATTTTAAACTTATCATTAACCATTTCATTTATTATTAATTTTTTTGGTACAAGGAATGTAATAATATACTTGTTTAACTACAATAACAAGAACCAAAAACTCCCTTGAAAGAATACTATTCTTCTTATAGAATCTATTGCTATCATACAACCAGATGAAAGAGGAAAACAAATTTGCAGATTATATAAAAACTTGGTACAATTCATCAGAGACGTCAAAATTCTCATCAGTAGAGGTCAAGGGAATGGTCTTCTGGCATCTTGTATCTGTATGAAGGACACCACCAGCATAACTAACAATTTTTTTTTTACTTCTATACAGAATATCGTTCATAATGAATAAGAGGAGCTACAAAAATAATGAAGAGCATGAATCATTAATGTTGAAGCAGGCAAGACGCAAGCAAGATACAAAACCTTACCAACAATGAAAACCATCTGGAAAATTGTATGGGATGACACTAAATCTATGGTTGGTTCATTTTTTGTCGCTCTATTCAATTCATTGTCAGATGTATTCTTCATCATTTTTTTATATTTCTTGCCAATATTCTTCACTCAGGTCAGGTAAGACTCAATATCTTCTTACCCCCACTTGCTGTTATCACCCTCTTTCCCCTTCTTGTCTTTTTCTTTTGACCCTAGGACAAGTTCAGATTCCCATTGATCGGCCCACAACAGTCCATCAGTGTGGTATATGCCTATGTTTTTGTGCTATCCACAACCTCTTTTGCATTCCCAAACATTTTTTTTTTTTTTTTGACCTAAATTTAAACATTTTTTATTATAAGTCAATGGATTTTAGCCCCCGTTTGTTTCTCATTTTTCATCCATAAAAATAAAAAATATTATCGTTATCCATCACATCAAGTCATCAGTTTTGAATATATATATCTTGTGTGAGAAGTAATAACGACTATATTTTTCATTATCATTCTACAATAATGAGAATCAAATAGGCCATTAGTTCGATGGGTTAGGCAGCTATTTTTTAGGGAAGAGAGACATTTACTCTTGTCCATTATTTCTTACATGCTCTATATGGTCCTTATGAGTTCAATCTCTTAACCTAAATCCATCCAATGCTTCAAAATGTACAAAAATGGCTTCTACCATTTGATTTAAATGTGCTGAGCCTTTGATTTGTCCTTCCGTCGAAATACAAGTCTGTCTCAAAGTGAAGAGGACAAGCTCAACTCTACAAGTTCCGACTTAGTTAAAGTTGGTCAATAACCAAATGGTGTACTCATTTAAAAGAGCATGCGCATGAGATTAAATTCATGAGCTCCTTCATTAACATATGGAAGGGATATTTAAGCTCTTGTCTCAATAGTAGCTCATATCAACAAGATGTAACAAAAGCAATGCATTGTCCAACATACGATCGAAGAAGAATTATCAATAGATAAGTTCACATGTACTCTTATGTAATATAACTGCTTGTTTGATCTGAACAATGAACTATATAATTCTTTGATAAAGAACTTATATTCAACAACTACAAATATAAAAGCATATTTTTGAAAAAATATTATTTCACATTTAACCAAAAGTAAAAAAACAAAAAGGAGTAAGAGATTCCCCTTGTAGTCTTTGTAACCAAACAATTAGCTCTGTGTCTGAATGGTACAATTGTTGTCTCCCTTGTTCCTGCACTCTATACTGAAAAAGGTGAACTCTCACTCGGAGTCCTCAAATTCTCAATTTTCCTCACCCAATAACCATGTACATGTCTGAAAAACCTCAACAACAAGCCGTAGATTTCTACAACAAACAAGAAACCAACCAGAACAGCATGATCGTCCAAGTCCCTCCTTCTCACCATCTCATCACCAATGGCGGTGACGCCGCCGCCGCCTGTAGCGGTGGAGGGGAGGAAAACGCAATCAATGAAAACTCAGCCAACCCATCATTCTCTTATGACCCAAAATCGACTGCCCCCAAGAAAAGGGCCGAGACTTGGGTCCAAGAAGAGACACGGTCCCTCATATCCCTTCGCCGAGAAATCGATTCGTCTTTCAACACCTCGAAATCGAATAAGCATTTGTGGGACCAGATTTCGATGAAAATGAGGGAGAGGGGGTTTGATAGATCCCCCACTATGTGCACCGACAAGTGGAGGAATTTATTGAAGGAGTTCAAGAAAGCTAAGCAGAATCAAGATAGTAATGGAAATGGTTCTGCGAAGATGTCTTATTACAAGGACATTGAGGAGATTTTGAGGGACAGGAGCAAGATTGAAGCTAATTACAAGAGTCCAACACCTCCTAATGCTGTTGCTGCTGCTGGCGGTTCCAAAGTTGAATCCTTTTTGCAATTCGCTGAAAAAGGTTTTCTTTTTTTTTCTTTTTCTCAGATTATTTCGTGATTTCGGTGTGATAAATGTTGTGAATTTTCTATCTTGGGAGTTGATTTTTTTCTAAATTTGTTTGTTGGTTTACGTTATTTTAGATCTTTGCTTTGAACGTTAATTTGAACGTTAATTTCTTTATGCATAATTCTGTTAAGGGCATATTGAAGTGAGGATTGGTGGAAATCATTGTGATTTCAGGAGTGAATGTGTATTATATATGTGTTTGCTGTTGTTACAATAACCATCCATATTCTGTCTTGAATCTGGTTCTCCTAGTGCATTTTCAGGCAATGGTATGCTTAATTATTTGACTGTTCGTTCTTCTATGTTATGAGTTGGGAGAACGTGGAAGAAGTTTAATATTTAAATGGGGCTTTTGGATTGTTTCCATCAGTTCATCAGAAATGAATAATATAGTGAATTTCACTCTTTTAACTTAGGTGCACAAGCACGCGTGCTTGTGTCCTTTTGGGTGGTTTCATATCGTTGGTGAGAAATCGGGAAGAGCAGGAATGTGTTCAATTTGTCGGGTTCATATTCTTTTAATGTTGTAGTGGTTTTTGGCTTCTGGGAAAACTGAAAATGGACGAGAATGTCTCAGAGCATCTTTTCTTTGTTGGTTCTAATTAGGAAGTGTTTGGCACCTGCACCTACGGTATCATAACAATGAAATGATTACTTAGTTTCCTCGTATCTGTCCATCTTCACAATTCCATATCTCTGCATCTTGTATCGATTAATTTGTAGAATCCCTCTTGATTTCTGCATATTACATGGATTTAATAATGATGCCGGGTGAAGTCTTACATATTTTTAAGGAATTAATTGTTTTGCCAAATGTTCACAAAAGTAGCACAAATTCCAATTAACTTGTGAATTTATTTGTCTTCTGCAGGTCTTGATGACTCCGGTATTGCTTTTGGACCTGTGGAAGGTAAGTTTTATTATTGTTAGGTCTTTCAAAGCATTCAGTTTGTATCAATATCTCTAAACTTGCGTTTAATTTTGGTCAATAGTCACAGCTACTGTTTTTTATGTATTCGAACATATAGCAAAATTGGGTAATAATGTCCTAAATAATTCCGTTGTTAAAATATTTGTTGTCATCATGTCATGTGATTTTGTTGCGTGAGGAAATCTATTTTCATTTACGAGGTCTGCTAGGGCCATTTCCTTGGATCTCTGCATGGCCACCTTTACTCCATGTATTCTATGCATAATGTGTGTACACCTCATTTAATGAAGAAACCAGTCTGGCTTTTCTTGCTAATCTAACTCACGTTTTTTTTCTTAAAAAAGAAAAATAATAGCAAACCAACTGTGTATGAGAGAGAAAGGGGAGAGAGAGACAGGTATTTGAAATATTAATTTTTGGGAAGTGAGACTGTGAGAGGAAGTTGTTTATGGAGTTATGATTATATGTTCGAGATTATTAATTACAGAGTATTGTTTATAAGCTGTCCACTGTACAAGCTCACTGGATTAGCATGATTGTGTACTGTAATTTCCCCTAGATATTGATACTGTTTATTTCTTAGTAGGGGGGTGAGACTCTCCTTTCACACCACATGACATTTACAGATTAGAATTTCATTCTTATTCTTTCCTTTTACGTACGATGATTGGTGAATCACTATAGGTGTAAGATAAAGTTTGATTAGCTAATTTTATAATATGAATAAAAGCTAAAATTATATCAAAACGGTACTGTATAAGGAAAGTTCTCTATATTGATATCATCCAATATTATGTAGTACTCTCAGATCTTCATTTCAGCATAGTTTTTGTGTTTGTTTAACGTCATGAAGGTTTCTCCTTCCATTCTTCTGGATGACTCGTCCATCCGATCTTGGACTTAATTTCTTGTAATAATGCCCATTTTAACGGGAATTTTCTTTGCTAAAACCTTGGCATACAGCTAATGGCAGGTCAACTGTCAATTTAGAAAGACGTTCAGATCTTGACGGGCATCCTCTTGCTATCACTGCAGCTGATGCCGTTGGAGCAAGTGGAGTTTCTCCTTGGAACTGGAGAGAAACTTCTGGAAATGGTCAGTCTTCACTCTTCAAATTACGTGGAGAACCTGGGAACTTGTTCCATCATGTGATATTATTTTTATAGAGCATTATGGTTTAGGGAAAATTTGCTATCAACCTATGGCCCCGTAGCAAATTAATTCCAACCTTTTAAAAGGAGCAAAATAGTTCCCATCCTTTAATTATATTCGCTCAGTTAATCGCAATAACAGAAGCTGCACAAATCTTTGAAGTGAGGCATGATTTTGCAATTTAACAAAGCAGTGGACTGTTCCCATCGTTGGGACAATAGGTTCGATCTCGGGACCAATGGTGCAATTTTCCCTCATGATGCATGACTTCAGATTCATGCAGTTAATTATGGTCATCTGTTTGATGAAATGATGAAAGTTTGACATTTTTTATTTATGGTTTGGACCTCTATGTTCTCTGATTATTAACATTCCTTTTTTGCCAGGTGAACAAAGTCACTCGTATGATGGAAGGGTGATAACGGTGAAATTGGCAGATTACACGAAGAGAATAGGGATCGATGGCACTGCAGATGCCATCAAGGAAGCCATCAAATCTACTTTTAGGTTGAGGACAAAGCGTGCGTTTTGGTTGGAAGATGAAGATAATGTAGTCCGAACACTTGACAGAGATATGCCCTTGGGAAACTACACTCTTCATGTCGATGAAGGTAGAGTCGCTTGTAACATCTATTACTGTAAACTTGTTTGACTAAGCTTAAAAAGCTTACGTGTAAATAAGTAAGTTTTAAATAATTAGAATTCTTGACTGGATAAAGTTAGAAATAAGTTATCTTCACTTGATTGTGTCAACATAACATTATTATTGCTTACAGGCATACAAGCAGGGACTCTAGTAGCCTTATTGTACAAGGATGATATTTTATAGTTTCGAAAAATAACAGCAAAATTAATTTTAGCTAACCTCGAAGTTTTATTTCCTTTTGCAGGCCTGACAATAAAACTATGTCTGTACGAGGAGTCGGATCACTTGCCAGTTCACACAGAGGACAAAACCTTTTACAGTGAAGATGATTTTCGTGATTTCTTGTCCCGTCGTGGCTGGACATGTTTAAGAGAGTACAATGGGTACCGGAATATTGATAGCATGGACGAGCTCTGCCCTGGATCTGTATACCGGGGTATCAATTGAGCGAAAACCTAAGTGCAGTTTCAACATTTGCAAGTAAAGCTCATTTTGGATGAACAAATTATGTATCTTGAGAAGATTAAGTTCATGGAAGTATCACCATTTCTCATGATCTTGTCCGAATGTATACATTTTGTTGTAGGATGTTTCCTTGGAACTGTGGAACTGGTTTTTGTACAAATTGCTTGGTCTTTTAGTGATGTCTATAATCATTTACCTTGGACCTTGTATGCATAATGTTCAGCGTACTACTGTCCTTGGCTGGTTCATGCATTTCTTGAAGTTGTGGATTGGAGTAGTAGGATGCTGGAAGAATGACAAATTGGGGTGCGAAATTGTAGGACAAAATGTAATGTGTCGTTTCTAGTCTACTTGTGACGTGTTTAGCATGTTGAGTTGGAAATGAGTGTAGATGATTAGTAAATAGATACATGTTTAGATGTTTGTTCGTTGTTTTGTATAATTTGTCTGGTACATATCGTATCAAACATAAGTCACCTATAGCTTTTGAGTTGAAGTTTTAGCGAGTTTCTTTTGATTGTACAGAAGTTGTTGAGTGAGCTAGTTGCAGGTTTTTCAGTAAAAATAATCGTAAGCTAGTTTTGATTTCCTAAGTACCATACTTAGCTTAAGTTTCGTGCTTATGTGGTAGTTAACATAAAAGTTAAATTCAAAACTAAATAATTGCCACTAAGCGCAAAAATGAAAACTGTAAGTTAACCTCATAGTGCTTTCTATTATTCCTGACTCATTCGTTGTGGATTCTTTTTCACTGAACAAGTTCCATCATTCTTAATACTGTGACAAGGCTCGCTACCCTAGCTACAGTAGTAAGTCAAGAATTCATATGGTGCATTGGAAGGATGACGAATACCGTATTATAATATATAAATTTTGGAGAAGTAGAACTAGAAAGTGGATCCGTGGCGCAATGGTAGCGCGTCTGACTCCAGATCAGAAGGTTGCGTGTTCGATTCACGTCGGGTTCAATCCCAATCCACTTGTGAACATTTTTTTCCCCCCCTCTTTCTTCTTCACCAGAGCTTTTACTTACTGCAAGTGGTTTTTCAATTCTTTTGCAAATTATCTTACAAAAGTAACGAAACCTCGTACTTGACACGACTAAAAATACAAAATATTACAAGTCAAGAAAAATCACGCTTGTTTTTTGTAAGCTTTTTGGTATTCATCAACGAACAAAATCTTGTCGCCTGCTATAATCTTCCCCAAGTTGGCACTTTTAATATGGATATATAAACAATTCAGAGCAAATAATATCAAGATTTTTCGTTGTTACATTATCTCAATAATAGATCTAAGGAATGTCAAGTGGGGCGAGCTGATCCGGCTCGCCTCTAGATGATTTTTTTCTGTACAAGCAACTCGTAGGGGGTGGTGGAGCTTGGGAGAAACAAAAAATATATTTATACTGTGGCTGATGCATAAAACATCAAACATGCCTACAGTCGTACAAGAACCGAAATAACTTTATTGGCTGAAAGAATCTATAACAAATGACAATGTCGTTACGTCACATCCTGAGAATTACTAGCGCGTTAAGCACAGTCTAGACTCTAGGCAAGTCTTTAACTTTTGTGGGTCGAGCCACGAGCTCAAACTTTTTTGGGCCGAGCTGAGCGGGTCACTCCACTTAACACCCCTAAAAGTCTAGAACATGAAGGATCTACAATTTCACAAAGACCAAGCAATTTGCTAATTGTGCACAGGACTGGACGTTATTAGATGATAAAAAGAAGTATAATCTTGAGTCGCATCCAATACTATGCGCAAGACTTGCTTTAAGGATATATAGAGAGAAAAAAAGTTGCTTAAGACCATCAAACATAGATGATTTCCAGTTTCAAAATATAAATTTAATTATACCATAGAATTGAAATTACGAACTAGTTTCTACAAATTTCTCTTTTCCAAATACAACAGCTAAAAGCTACTTGCAGCTTCCGCTTCACTTGGGATCTGAGAAGAACTTGTTAAGATTAGGCATGACCTCAGGACGTCTGCCACGAACATACTTCCTAAGGCCATGTTGGGCATATTTTTCCCCTTCTTCAAAGTTTTCGAGCACTCCTGCACTTCTGTTCTCTTTCGTAACCCTGAAATTTCATGAGTAAATCAGCAAATGCTGTGATTTACAGCTTCAAATATTTGCTTTAGTGTCAACCATTGCCTTGCTATCTTAGAATTTTGGTCTAACAGCATTGAAACTCAGTTTCTATATATGGTCATTGAAATCATACTGTTTTATTGATGATGTACGGTGGGGGAAAAAAAAAAGATCGACTAAGCATTGTTCTCATTACACTTTGGGTCGGCTACAAGAATCATATTTCGTAATTCCAGACGATTCATTGGTTGATCTAAGATTCAAATCAATCAGATCCTTAGCAACCCACATCAGACCATTTGGTCTACACTTCTTCAAAGTGTTAAAATGAGAGGATTGAATGTACCTCACTTCGGGATTGGTACAAATATTCCTTACGAGCTGCATGCTGCATAAGCCCACAACTGCACCAACTGCTGCAAATAGTGGGAATACCTACCGAGTAAAACATCATAAATAAGTGGCTAAATCAAGACTTAATTAGGGCATTGCACAAGCTGTCATGCTTGCAGTTGATGTTACATGTTCCAACCTATTTTCAGAAGAAAGAATGATCAGGAAATAAGGGCTTAAATTTGGAAAGTCGACATGCTTGTTTTAATTTTCCCGAAAGGAGTGCATGTACATGTTGAAAATGCGATTGAACCCGAGTTAACATGACTTGTCCATACCCTACCGGCATACACACAATGAACAATATTTAAACTTTTTTTTCCCTTTAACCTATGTATCCATTATAAGTAAATCAATTTAATTGATGCTTAAAAATGAAAATAGATTACCTCGGGCTTCACCCATCGACCTGCCATTTTCTTGGAGCTGTGAAGAATGTGAAAGATCACACTCTTTCGTCACACAGAAAAAGAGAGTTCCTCCAAGCAAATGCAAAGATGAATTCCCAAAACAAGAAGCTCATCTCCATATATACACTATATGTTGTATTTATACATAAAATCGAAACCCAAGAAATGTGGAAAGTTTTGTGTACAAAAACTGGGACAAATTATTTGCCATTGATATTGTTAGTTGTGGCACTCGAAAAGTGGGAATTTTTGCATTGGAAGTTAAGAGAAACTGATCATTGGGGATAATGCATTTTATCTCTTTCAAATCCATCCAAAATTTAGTGTTGTAAAATTCCATTTCTAATTTAAGTTCTTACAAGTAATGAATGATCTCCATTTAGTCTAGTTGACGATTATCTTTTTCTTTCTTCTTTCAGACTACGAAAACCTTATGATCAAAGCTTTTAAGTTTTGAATATTTTCAAAATAATATGTTATGGCTTTGAACCATTATTGTGCCAGCTCGTTTGTCACGTGTTTATAAATAGATAGTAATGAGTAGGAATAAATGCGTAGTATTGAGGTCCCATGAAATAGATGAAAAAATTGGTTAGCCGATTATAAAAAGGAAATAAAGATTTGCTACGTTTTCTGTGTCTTCTTCTTTTCAAGTTTGATTCTTCGTATACTTAAGGCCCATTTGGTAGAGATTAAAATTCAATTAAAATTGAAAATATAACTGTTATTGGATTTCACTCGTCTAATAAAAGTCAACAATAACGACTAGTTTTTCAATTTTAATCCGATTAGTTTAAAATTCAATTAAAATTGAAAATATAACTGTTATTGGATTTCACTCGTCTAATAAAAGTCAACAATAACGACTAATTTTTCAATTTTAATCCGATTTTAATCCCTATCGAACGGCCCTAATTATGAACATCATAATGAAAGTTGTCGTACACTTCTATACGTTAATATGCTCGTATAGTATTAAATAATGATACCTAATTCGCATACGATACATCCACAAGTGTAGTAGTACGCACAAATATTTAACATGTACGTGTATATACATTATACACCCTGCCAAAATATTTGGTGAAATCTTGGTCTAATGTAGAAAGTGAAATATATTCTCCCAATTGATTGATCCATTTAATCGTGTCATTGGATAAAATAAGTGACTTAATTTGAGATAATTTCTCATGATCCAATGACCGTAAAATAATCAAATAAAACCAAATGGAATTCATTTTAAAACTGACATGGAGATTCCTAAAGGAGCCATGTGAAGCATGTCTCTCTTTGGGTTTTTTAATGTGGTATTCCCAAGTTGCAATTTTCAAAACATATTTATAAAGTTATTATTTTATGAATTAACAATGCAGCCAAAGCCAATGGACAATTCAGAAAATATCACTAATTTGACAACATAATTTGTATGATAAAGAAAATGTCGTAGAGGAAATTTCATTAGGAGTCTCTAACTTTTCGTAAATGTGGCACACGACACTAGCTTACGATTAATTTGTTACAAACTTATGTCCCAAACTAACGGAAAACATTTATTTAGATATTAATGGCTACTTGACACTCAGGTGATCTGGAACAAAAAATGTAAAATTGTCCAACAAGTTTTTCTTTATTTCAAAACAATTTTAACAGTGATTTCAACTTTTATTTAAATTAAAATCTTAAGTAGGATAAAATTCCTCACTTTACATGAAAATGCATCCCTTGTCGGACAATTTTTCCCTTCTATTCCGAAATTGTACTTAGATGGTTTGTTTCATAGGTAATAATTGCTGTCACAATAATTGGCCATCATTTTCAGTTCAAGTACTAAAAAATCAATTTGTACAATAATTAGAGTGTTGTAGTTTTTACAACATTCTCACATTAGGGTGAGTCCACTAATTACTTACAAATAAAGAACCTTATTTACCCCTCAATTTCTTCTCCATACAAAATCTACCACTCACAAAGCGTGATAGAGAGATAACATGAGTAAATAGAGTAATGTTATTCATAATTGGCAACTATCGTAGTTATTCTATATATGTGGCAGTTTATTATTTGAAATATTAATTTTATTACGTCGAATAACGAGTTATTACATAGGATGACAAGATTTCAAGAAATTGACAACCAGATTGACACGATCTTTAATTATGTTTTAATTTTATAAATTTTTGATTTAATTTTTTATAAGAAAAACACAGGCAAAAATATGTAAACTCGTAAATTGGGGGATTCAATAATTTAGGGACTTATGCGACTGTCTAACATGTCAATGTTTGAGAGATGTCTCTATCTATCATTTAATGTCACATGTGTTGATAGCTAAATTAATGTTAAACACCATGGGTTCTAAACAACAATAATTAAAATAAAATTGAATTTTTTTTTGTGATTTCTTTCATCATGTCATTCAAATGAAAATTGAACTATTAAACACAATACAATACAATCGTCATTTGAGCTTCATTATCTAAAAGCTCATTTTTATTTTTTTTAAAAAACTCATTTTTCATAAAAAAAAAAAATAATAATAATAATGAGTTCAAACATAGCCTAAATCTTGATAATGGTTATGAATGACAGGAAAATTTTAGAACAAAAAAATATTAACCACCGAGAGAGAACTTTTTCTCCAATATAGAAGAGAAGTTTCTTTTGGGTTAATATATTGTTATTTTTATAGATAAAACGTTTTAAATTTTCACTTTCAATCATTTATTTTTTAGATTTTAAGCAAAAAAAAAATATCAAGAAATTAAGAAAAATTTGTAGATTCACAAAAACTATGCCAAAATAAAGATAAATAATTAGAAAAAACTTTTTTTTTACTGAGGAATTACGGCTTGAACAAAATCTTGATTGAAAACGATGATATATTCTTTTAATGCAATAAAAGTCGTATCAATTCATTTCAATTTAATAAAAAGTAGGTAATCATCTTTCATGTATTAAAAACTCGGGAAATCTCGTTTTCACAAAATCTTCCTAAGACTTAAAATTGTATCAAAAAAATATTAACATTATAAATATCAAATATTTTTTTAGTTATATGCGTTACATATCATTTTGTGCACAAAACAGTAAAATTGGGGTCCATAATCCATTAAGGTTGGCAAATATGCTTTTACAGTACAGTCAACCCCACCACCTGCGTACTGTGAATTCTCTCTTTCTTTCTGTCTTCTCTCATCTTTAACCTTTCACGGGGGCGACAGAATCTTGTAACTTCGAGGGAATTTTGATTTCTTGTTTGGATTTATTATTTTCATTTCGGGTGGCCAATGAAAAACCCATGAAAAATTTGCATATATGTAGTCTTTTTTTCTTTTGTTTTCATCTGCAAAAAAATATTTCACCTGCTAAGCCACAATTGTTTTGTGGGTCTGTTTTGTCTCCTCCAAATTTCCCATTTCTTACAATTTCTGTGTGTTTTCTTGATGAGTGTTGGGGGCTGTTTTGATTAGTGTTTATCTAGTCTTGTTTGGTTCAAACTCTTAAGAAGCTTGTTTGAATCCAATATTCCTAACTTTTGTGCATTTTATTACTCATTATTACATCACTTTTGAGATATTGGCTTGTCTCACCCAAAAGAATTTATACTTCTGCACTTTATTTGGGCAATGATTTTGCTTTGATACTCTTGAATGGTTCTTGGAGTCAATATTTCTTAATATTAGATATGATTATATATTATTGCTGAAATTTCTGAAATTCTGCTGCAGATTGTGTTGAATTGTAAGAGTAATTTCGTCAATGCCTCCTACATACTTCCCTTTGAGATGGGAGAGTACTGGAGATCAATGGTGGTTTGCATCTCCCATTGATTGGGCAGCTGCCAATGGGCATTATGATTTAGTCAGGGAGCTTCTTCACCTTGACACAAATCTGCTTATTAAACTCAGCTCTTTACGCAGAATTCGTCGTCTTGAATCCGTGTGGGACAATGAAGAACAGTTTAATGATGTTGCTAAATACCGGTCCCAAGTCGCGCAGCAGCTCCTCCAAGAATGTGAAACCAAGAAAGGATATAATTCTCTAATCAGGACTGGGTATGGGGGTTGGCTTTTATACACTGCTGCATCAGCAGGGGATGTGATATTTGTTAAAGAATTGTTGGATAAAGACCCCCTTTTAGTATTTGGAGAAGGGGAATATGGTGTTACGGATATATTTTACGCGGCTGCTAGAGGCAAGAATTCTGAGGTTTTTAGACTGGTGTTCGATCATGCCATATTGAGAACTTATTCCCGGACCACTAAAGGGGAAAACGAGGAAGTTTCTTCGGCTTTTAAGAGGGAAATGGTTAATAGAGCTGTCCATGCTGCAGCTAGAGGAGGAGATATAGAGATCTTGAGAGAATTTTGTAAGGATGAATCTGATGTTTTGGCTTACAGAGATGCCCAAGGATCCATAGTATTACATACAGCTTCTGGTAGAGGGCAGGTCGAGGTAAATATTAGTTTCTTTTCTTCTTTTTCTACTTAAATTGCTTGATTGATAGTCATATGTAAATCTCGTTGTATTTTAGCATGCTTTGTGATATGGATTAGATAGTACAGGACAGGATTGAAGAATCGGAAATCTTGTTTGTTTTTAATGTACCAAACGTGTGATTTTGTCTTAATTGTTTTTGCTATGCAACCCTCCACTTGCCTGTTACAGCATCCCAAGCTCCACTGAGGCATCAGCTAGTATCGACTATGGAAACATAACTTACGAATTGGAAGTGTTTGATATTGTTGCTCCTTAAAGTCAAACCTTGGTGGTGGTTTTATGAAATTGATTTCGAGTAGGCAGGGAAAATGTAGATGAACCTGCGTTTTCATTTAGAAGCTCTTAAATTCTACTCAATGGACCATATAGGACTCGAATATGATAATATTATATTTGACTTTCCTCTTGTGCTATGACTAGCTTCATGTGGCTAGCTCATTTGAGAACTATGTCTGGTGATTAAATGGCCTCTTCATCTATTTTGAAGTTAAAATTTAAGGTTGTGTTAAAGTGTGTTCATTTTTACTCCCTCTTTAACTCAGTAACTTAACAGAATTAGAATACCAGCTAAGTGAGTTGATTCACATCTGAGAAAAAAAAAAGGAATTTAAGACAAAGAAGAAAAGGATTGACGTTAAAATGGGAAATTTTCCTTTGTTATTTTTCTTCATAATTGGCAGTATGACTGAGTTGTGCTTGATGTTTATTTACAGTAAGGAGCTGTGAGATTTCTGAGTCATTTACTGTGAAAGTACCTTTTGGGAAAGCTAGTCCCCGCCGCTCCCTCTGAAAAAAGTAACTTCTAAATGCAGAAATGTCAAGTTTTTAAGCTTAGCCGTCTGTGCTCCAGAGTCTTATTGATTTTTAAGTTTTTACCAAGTTAATCGAAGGATAGTATGTCAACGTACTCCAACATACTATTGTATGAGTGCATCATTACCACGACTATTTTTATTTCAGTATTCTTGTATCCACATTAAAATTTCACTTCTAATGTTCCATTTATTTCTTTTTGGACCATATAGGTAGTTAAAGATTTATTATCGTCCTTTAACATCATCAACACCACAGACAATCAGGGTAACACAGCGTTAATTGTGGCTGCTTACCGGGGTCATGTAGACGTAGTAAAGATCCTTGTATGTGCGTCTCCTTCATGCACATCCCTAACAAACAACTATGGAGATACTTTTTTGCACATGGCAGTGGCTGGCTTCCGAACCCCTGGATTCCGAAGATTGGACCGACAGATGGAGCTCATGAAGCAGTTGGTTAGTGGAAAAATTGTTAATATGGAAGACATTATCAATGTTAAGAACAATGATGGTAGAACTGCCCTTCACATGGCCGTAATTGAGAACATTCAATCTGACATTGTGGAACTTCTTATGTCGGTGCGTTATATAAATTTAAATATTCGTGATGAGGATGGAAATACTCCTCTCGATCTCCTCAAGCAAAGACCGAAATCGGCTTCTTCTGAGATTTTAATCAAGCGGCTGATATCATCTGGAGGAATCTCAAATTGTCAAGTTCAAATGACTAGAAGTGTTCTTGCTTCCCATCTGAGGATGCAGGGGATTGGAGGCAGTCCAGGAACTTCTTTCAGAATCCCAGATACCGAAATATTTTTGTATTCTGGAATTGGGAATGCATCTGATGTTAGTTGTGAATTAACAAGCGGGTACGCTTCATGCTCGGGTGAACTGAATCGCTTAGATTCACCTGCTGGGTCGAGCTCAACTAATAAGAAGAAATCAGATTCTGTTAATAATGCTGCTAGGCGTCTCAAGATTCTTCTTCGTTGGCCAGGGAAGAAAGAGAAAAAAGAAGAAATCACCGAGTTGGAAGACAATAATTCTGTAGAATCGCACAGAATCTGTTCAAGTTTCAAAAACAGCCCAATTCCACTTAGGCAAAAGTTTTCAAGAATATCCTCCCTGCCAAACAACAAGAGACTTGCTACAAGAAGTAACCTTCCGAGTCCATCCACAAAAGATAAATTTGCTGCAGAGTTATCACACAGCGTTGTGCAAATATTGCCACGCTTGTGCTTTGGATCACCTTCAACTCCTTTTACCGAATCATCTTGGTCATCTGCTGTATCTTCTGATAAAGAGAAGGGTGTGGATCTCGACAGTGCTGGTGCGGGACCCTCTAGCTTGAATCAATCCCCGAAAATTCAGGCGTCGAAAATGAAGCACAGGCACTCCTCCAACACGAGGCTGATGAATAACTACTTCTGTTTTGGCGCTCATGGCCTTGCTGTGGATAATCAAAATCATAAAAATTTAGCTGTGTAATGAATTAGATCTGTATGTTTAATTAATTTTCTTTAAATTTTGGACATCCCACAATCTGTAAATAATTCTCACTTCTGTTGTTTATTTGTCCAAATTATTCTTGTTTACTTTACATGAGACATGGGTTGATTAAGAAAAGCATGTGTCTGGACATAAGAGGTTAGTGATTGGCACATAATACATGTATTAATTCCTGATTATGCTTTGATTCAAGGATACCTTTCATACAGATTATTTGTAAGATGCCTCGATCGCGGCACCAGATAAGCAAATGCCATCATAGCCGCGTGACGTGTTGTCTGGTCAAGTTTATGTTGATCGTATTGGTATTCTTGTTAATTCACAAGGTGGTACTTAAGTTAGAGACCTTGCAACATGTATATCAAGATTTATATAATGGATTGTATAATATTACATGACACTCTATTATTTGTCAATTTAAAAGATAATCAACTTTTTCATCCAATCTTTTCCCTCCACGTCATATTATGTAATCCATTATATACATTTTTTATATACAAATAACAAAATCATTAAGTTAGAGGTGACAAAACATTCAAAAACAGGTCTTGCAGTGAGTCGAGTTACGAGTTTGAGTCAATTTGCAGGTGATGGGCCTTACCGAAGGCCAAGTTTGCTCTACTGAGTACTGCTTGGCTTTATAGATCCCCACGACTTGGGTGGGCCACAAATGTTGCTATTCTTACTTGCGTTCAATAGTAGACATTTTAGCACATGTAATCTCAAGAAATAAATATATAGTTAAAATTATACTATTAGAGGTAGTGATGGCAAAAAATATGTCCTGAAGAGATGACGGGGATGGGGATAGCCGCCCATCTCGGGTCATGGGGCCCCGCCCTGAATCCACTCCGTGAAGAATAAAAAAAAAATTAATTACAAATTACAAATAAAATTAAATTAGTTAAGTGAAAATAAATAAATAAATGGGGCAGGCCCGCGCCGAACGATGCGGGGTGGGGCACCCGCCTCACTGCCATCTCTAACTAGAGGTGTCAAAATGGCCCCGTCCATCTCTAACTAGAGGTGTCAAAATGACCCCGGCCCTCTGTCATCTCTAACTAGGGATATCAAAATGAGCAGAATGGGGCATGGACATGCCCATCATGCCCAGATGAGGACGACTAGATTTGATTTTTTTTTTTTTTTTTTTTCTATAAAGGATTTTAGTAGAAATTAAAGAATATATATATTTGAAAAAAAAAAAAATTTGCATGGGGCACGAGGGCAGACCTAAACTGACTCTCCTCACATAGGGTCGATAGGGGCAGGCGAGCGGGCGAAAAACACACATTTTTCAATAAAATAATATTTTTCATCATATCAATAACTTTTTCTTCTTTGTCAACAATATATTCTTCAATTTATTATTTCAGAATACATCCTTTCAAAATAATGTGGCTCAAACACACTTTTAGAATATTTTGTCATCTCTATCCTCACAAAACGGGGCAACCGTAATCCATACTTTTTAGGGAAAAATTCATAACTCAGACTTTATCTATTCCAAAATCAAAAATCAGGTTCCAAATTTTAGAATTGCAAAAATCAGGTATTCCATTAATTAATTAATTATATATTACAATTATGTTAAATTAAATATTTAATTGTAATATAACATAATTAACCCACTCACCCCACCCCACCCCACCCCCCACTGCTCCGACGACCGATGACTTTCATTCCGATTCCAACGAGTATAGGTCACAAATTTTTAAAATTTGTCGATCACAGTTTTCTACCTGTTATTGATAAAAAAAAAAAAGTATATGTCACAGATTTTTAATTTGGTCACAAGTTAAAAAAAAAAATTAGATAACAGAGGTCACATATTTCCAAATTTGTTGGTCACAGATCATATATTTGTTGGTCAGAGATCATATTTATGAGTCACAATTTAATGGTCACTAATAAACAAAACTATATGTCACATATTTTGAATTGGTTACAAGTTAAAAAACATTATAGATAACAGAAGTCACGTATTTCCAAATTAGCTGGTCACGGATTATCAAATTTTACTGTTTAATAGTTGGTCACGAACACCCAAATACCCATCCCCCAATCCCAGCACCTCACAATACTTGGTCATAGGTCACAGATCAACAAAATAGTTGGTCACAGACACTTCGTCCCATACATGTCGCCATTGCCACAGTCACAACTACCCTCCAACAATAACACCAACAACAACATAGATTCAACTGCAATAATTATCCAGACTGGTGTTGAGAAAGAATCATGGGGGTATCGGAATATTGTATGAATGGATTGTGGACCAGAAAATAATTTATTTACTGACCTCACATAAACTGCAAGAACATATATCATTTTCTTCTGCTCTCTAAATAATCCAACAGGCCATGGGGACCAATTAGAACAACTTGTGGATTTGCACAACAGATTGGATCTGTCACATATCCCGAGAGTGGATTTGGTCCTGGTGGTGGAGAGTTTAACTGGATCGTTGATTTTGGCCACACAGAAAATATCCTGGAAGCAATCGTCTCCAGCCATTTATTCACAAATCTTGTTAGGATTAACCACTGAAACATCTAATTCCCTTTAGAATGCCATTTAGAACTAGTTATCGCCACCAAGTTCGTTCTCTGCCATTCGTTCGCTGTTGCTCCTCTCGACCACGTGTGTGTCATGGCGACGTGAGTGCCGGGCGATATTGCCTCCGGTGAGATGTGTGGCAAAGAGAAAAGGGAAGAAAGAGAAGAGATCGAAGAGAGTGATGGGTGAGAAGAGATGGAAGAGAGCGACGAGTTTGGGAATTAGGGATTGAAATTTGGTGGGGGGTTATGTGGTATGTTGGGTATATATATTAATTTAATTTAAAATATCGTTATTAAATATTAATTGTGAAATTAAACATGATTTTTGATTAAATAAAGTGTAAACCTGATTTTTAAAGATTTGAAACTTAACACGTGATTTTCACGTAATTTTCACTACTTTTTAGGGTTGAGCACATTTTGACACCATTATATATGACCATTATCTAGATGTGGTAATTACATGAATCCCTACTTTCAAGATCAAAGTTCAAAAATCAGATTTTAAATTTTAATGTTCAAAAATCAGATATTTTATATATAGATACAAATTTTTTTATATTTAATTAAATATTAATAAAAATATGATAAAACTTAAATTATATA
>CAIGRF010283063.1:5923-18712 GCA_903798235.1 Fraxinus ornus | reverse complement strand
TCGTGGGCTTTCCAACGGTATCCGAAATCGACGGTTTTGGTGGTCGGAAGTTGCCGAAAAATTGCCTCAAACTTGCCCAAAAAATCTGAAAATTCAGTGACCGTTTGTGAAAGAAATTTCAAACTTCAGTAACCGTTTCTGAAACTTTGAAACTTCAGTGACCGTTTTGAAATTTTCAGGTAACTTCAGTGACCATTTCTGAAATTAACCCGTACATTTTTTGATTTACTAGTAGAATTATTCTTATTTTATTCACTCAGGACTCACACGCAATGTGAGGGTCGATCAACCGATGTGTCAAATATTTTCTGGTAAAGTGGTTTTACTCTTTCAATTAATCAAAACAGAATTGCAAATAATTTTTGTGATTAATAAATTAATTATTTGAATTAGATATAAAATAGCATACAAACCGTTTGTTTGTTTACACTTAAGAGCACAAAAAATATGGCAACCTCGGACCTGTTTGCCTAACTTTCATTCAGCTTCTTTTTTTCCATATAAAATTCTTCGGGAATTGTAGCTTGAGAGGATAGAATCAAAACTGAATTAAAGGAAAATTAGTAATCGAAAATGGTGATGACTGATGGATGAAATGGGTGGATCAACAGTTGGGTTGATCCAAGATGCAATACCAAGGTCAACAGAAACACCCACCTCGTATATCTCGACCTCGGTGTTGGCAAATTATCCATTAATGTCTGCCCTCCTCGCCTTTGCTCTTGCCCAATCGCTTAAACTCATCACTTCCTGGTACACTTCGATTCATTGTGTGTATGTATATATGTGTATATATCTATTCATGTCATGTGTGGATGAATTTTGGTTTGATTGGAATCGATGACTTTAATGTTGTTCTTTTTGTGAAAATTGTGTATATCTTTGCTAAATCTTTTATATTTGGTTGCATGCTTATGTTAGAATCAGGTCTTTGTTAGAACCCCATTAGGCAGAGAGGAGACTGGCTTGCAAGGGGCGGGAGAGCGTTCGGCCCGGCCCCACCTTGTATAATCGACGTCGACACAGCTCCATATTCCCAGCTAGCTCACTTCACAGAACTAGATTTGTGCTGAAAGTTAAACATTCCAGGTCCCCCCGTCAACAATGAGGGTGCCCTTTCATATATAGAACTTATCCTTAAAATTAGCTCAGCTCGTAAAAGGAGGATGCCAAAGTAGTTACAGGTGTACACAATTAGATACTGTGGATTTTTATGTTATATATTCAATTTCTGTATTTATCGTATACATAAGAGGTGTGTGTATTACTATGAGGAAATTATTTCCGAATTCGAACAACACTTCTATTTTGTTTCGTTTAGCTAGTCGTAGGTTCTGGGTGACCCTTACTGAATGATAAAAATGACGAAGATGCTGAAATCAAGAATACTAAGGGCCTCTCTGACAGGTTTTTCAAAAGCCAAAAGTTGTTTTTGGGACTAGAAGCTACTCTTAGGCTTTGGATAATTCTGAAAGTGTTTTGTTTGGTTAGAAGAGTTTTCTTTTACAAGAAGCAAAAGCCCTACAAATGGGCCCTAAATGAGTGCGATTTTTCCTATTTAAGCTTGAAGGGGAATTATTCAATTTGACTAAATATAATTCAATAGATTCATATTCAAGAACAAATCAATTAAAACCTAAGATCTAAGAGAACTTGTCAACAATTCATGGAAAACTGATGCCTTTTTAGTTGGAGCTTGAACTGGTGCACAAGATAGGCGATAATGTACAGAAACTTTGATTAAATATAATATTAAGAAATATTCTGTGCCCCTCTCACGGAGAATAAAAAAGGATTTGATTCAGGATTCTACTTATAAAGTTAATGACCTACATTAGGCAATGTCCAGGCCATGAACTAAACCCTGAAAGTTAATGCTTACTGCCTTATCTCGAAACCTTGAGAGTTGATAAAAGAATTTTCTTTTTTTGGTCCTCTTGAAGTTATGTTGTATATAGTGATAGATAAATGCTGTACTAACACGCATCAAACCCCAATGCCACAGAAGAACGATATATAACGAGGTTATGTTAGTTATTTTTGAAAGTCTTCAGGCTATAATAATCTTGCAGGTATAAGGACAGATGTTGCGATCTGAAGCAACTTGTTGCATCTGGTGGTATGCCATCGTCCCATTCAGCAACAGTAACAGCTCTTGCAGTAGCTGTTGGCTTGCAAGAGGGCTTTGGAGATCTGCTATTTGCAACTGCATTGATCTTAGCATGTGTGGTATGATCTCTTGATTTATGATATATTCTTTCCCTCTTATTCTTGGAGTAAATCATCATTTACTCGTTATGTATGGTTCAAGACTTGGTTAACTGTTTGATGCTCTTTGAATTGGTGATTTCTTTTCAGTTTGGAAATTTGTCAAATGATGCTAAGATGAATGCGTGATTAGTGGGCTGACATCTATTATCCTTGAGTGTTCAAATTAGATCTTAAAGTTCTCTTCCTCATATACTGGGAAATGGGGATAATATCATACTTGAGTGGCGAAGTACCTAAATTCTTTTAGTTGATCCTGATGTTACTGAGCTGATGAATTGAAAGCATGTTTGGGAGTTGTTTATAAATGGTTTAAATCATAAATAGATAAAAATAAGAGGTAGATAAGTGGATAGTAGTTATGAGTCCTACGAAATATATGGATAGAAGTGGTTTGACCGATTATGGACAATTGATAAATGGTAGCCAAACAAGGGCTAAGTGTTGAATTCTAATAGAAACAAACTGTGAAGAGTCGCGAGCCTTCAAAGAAAATAGAAGGCTCTCGTCCCAAAAATATTTTACTCCTCTTGTTCCCTTGGTAAAAGGTCAATTGGATAAAAACAACTTAAAACTTTTCGATGAGGTGTTTCAACAAGCACTTAGGTGGAATGCTGAATTGTACAATCAGCCAGTAGAATGAAATAATATGGAAATAATATTCATAAATAGAATTATTTCTAAAGAAAAGTGCTAGCATTTCCTGAAGAAACACATGTACATTTAACTTGTACGGTGCCGTCACCTTTGATCATGGATACTTATTGGTCACTGGATTTGGTTGTCACCTGTCATCAATCTGTCCGATATCCAATTTTTGGTTGTTAATTTTAGTCAACATTGTTTACGGCAGTTTTTTTAGACGAGCATTGTTTGGCAGGTGATGTATGATGCAACTGGTGTAAGACTACAGGCTGGACGTCAAGCAGAGGTACGTGGTTCTTACTGCTGTGGGTTTGTACTCGTGCAAATAGATTGAAGTGGATATTGACAGATTTACCCATAATTGAGTTAAGCTATAAATAAATGAGTTTCGTGCTGTTCGTTTTGAGTAACATCTAATGAGCTGGAATAAATTTTTCAGGTTTTAAATCAAATTGTATGTGAACTTCCATCTGAGCATCCTCTTGCTGAGAGCAGACCACTCCGCGAACTTCTTGGTCACACTCCTCCCCAGGTTCAATTCTATGCTGTAAATGAGAATTTTGATGGTTACAAGTAATGTTTTAAGGGACGATGTTGATCTCAGTTTTCAAGAACTGAAACGCAAGTTCTTGGATCTTAGTCAAGGATGTTAAACCATTTTACACCTCTCATTTCTTTTATCTGGCCCTATTCCTGTGCCAGATTTGAACATTTCCATGAACGGTTTTTCATTTTCTTTCAACAAACTTCATAAATTCATTTTCCACTCTGTTTGATTCATTCGCTATTAGATCTACTAGAAGAAATAAAAGAACTAGATGTTTAACAACTAAAATAGGCCATGTTAGACCCCCTCTCTCTTCATCTGACTTGTTTTATTGGTATCATGTCCCCCATATACACGAGAGCTTCACGAGTTCTAAGCAAAACATCATGATTCTTTCTGAAATTTGCTTTCTACTTTAGGTAGTTGCTGGTGCGCTACTGGGAGTTGGTTTAGCAACAATTATGTATTTGGTCACTATATCATGGAGTCCTCCTTGATGCTTCAATAGGTCATTCTGAACAGCAATTTTGACCGATGATATATCTCTACAGTTATAACTTGGATCAGGATTCAGATTTACCCCTTGTTGGCTCCAAAATATAGTGCAGTTTCTGATATAAGTCACATATTCTTGTAGTGATGTACCTTCTTCCTGTATGAATGAATATGAAGTTTAAACTAGCTTCAAGCTGCATTATTGATTGCAGTGTTTTGATGCATTGTAAATTTCACTAATCAGTTGCAGTTGAAGAAAAGTCACAGTAATCTTGCACTTGCCTAGCAGTGCCTAATCATTGATATGTTTAGCACAAAGTATTGTAACTTATTTTTTTCTCTTAATTCTGCTAAGTATTAACCTGTTTACCTTATCAAACATGTCACGCAACATTAATGTATTGTGCATCGAATCTTTAAACTGTCTACAGCTGAAAAAACAAAGAAAGAAAGAAAGAAAGAAAAAGTCTCATATATAAAATGAGAAGGCATCAATAGGAAATTTTCTGTCTAACATCGAAAGAGAGGAAAAAATAGATTAATAAAGATGAATATGTAAAAACTTATTGTAACAGTAGTCAAAACGCCTATAAATCTAGTAACTCGGTTCAATGTATCTACAAGTGCAAATACATATTTTGAACTAAGCATGCTCGACTACAATCCAAGTACAACATGAAAAACCTTTTTGAGCTCATAAATAGGATCATTCATGGTTCCCGACTTTGCACGCCAAGCAATGTGCTCATCAGGTCTCACTAAAATGGCTCCTCTATCTGTCATTCTACAGAGATCCCACCACGATGGTGAAGATGGAGACCTTTTAACTTCAACTGCATCCACAAAATTCTTCCAAGGTGACAGTGCTCTTTCACTTCTGCTAATTCCGTCAATAGTTGGCCATATCACAGCTACCTTTAGAGGAACTTTAAGTTCCTCAGCCACTTTAAAGGCAGCTCGAGCTAGATTGTAGGACTCTTCAATTGGTGCGATAATCAGAAGAAATTGAACGTTTTCACTAGATACAAGGTCAAGTGTGGAAAAAGTCTCCTGCAAAAGATGATATCAAGTAAGAAATGCAAACTAGGAGAAATAATTTTTTTTTTTTTTTTTTTTGGGGGGGGGAATCTTAAATGGTCATAGAGTGGCATTTGGGATAATTTCTCACCTACTGATACAGCAAAGTTTACATTTTATCATGGTCTAACTACAAGGAGTACACTAAATGGACCACCAGAAAAGCATGGTCTGGCAACAATCCCGACGTCCCCAAGCAACCGAAAAAGGGGAAATATAGTAGCAAGCACAAACTAGTAGGGGCCAGGGGTCAAGTTACACATACCCTTCTTGTCAATTCTGATAGCACCTGAATTTTCATATGAGGCAGTCTTGATCCAGGATCCGTGGATGGAATGTAGTCCCTCCTCTGTCCAGTAGGTGTTTCTGATGCACTTGACAAACTATTGCCATCAGACACAAGTGCTCCTTCACGATACCTAACACGAAAGCCTTCCAACTCATCATGAAATTACCAGATAAACCTTCAATGGATAATAACTGAAGGTAATTAGAAACACGAAGATGATACAAGATACATTTTCTAGATTTCCAAGAATATCCTTAAAAAATTTAGCGCTGACTGAAGCCAAATGAATGAGAGAATCAGTTTTCACGAGAACATAGAGAAGTGTATGTACTTTAAAAGTAATTAAAACAGGACAAGCATATCGTTGATAAATGACATAATGCCGCTACCTGAAACCTAGATCCTCAGCAGGGAACTGGAGTTGAAGGCTCTTTCCTTCTTCAAATATCTGTCTCAGTTTGGTAAGCCTTCTAGATCCAAGAGGATTATTCTCATTTAAAAGAGAATCTGAGAGTTGTGCACGGCCTATGCTAAAAATACCATCCAAAAATGCCTTTTGTAGTTCAGACGGCAAAATTGAACCAACAGTATTGTTTATAGTTTTATGGACTGCCAATTAATATATCACAATTTAGGCTCACTAGTGAATCCAAATACGAGAAAAAGATTCAAATCTTTAAGCTCATCAATGTACCTGCATTTGCAATGGCTGGATCAAGACCAAGAGCAGCAGGCACTGCCATTGCTGCTTTAAAGTTTTGGAGACTGAGTGCTGTATTAAAACTGGCAATCTGACAAGTTACAGGAATTCACACAAATATTTACTACACTTTCACTTCTCATAAATACTTATTACACTTTCAAACTATTAATATTGAGGTGAGATGAGTAATTATATCACACAAAGTGATACCTGCTTACGCTCCATTTCGTAAGTGGAAAGAATTGATGGAGGTGCGATTCCATTGATTACAGAAGCTAACTTCCAGGCAAGATTATGAGCGTCCTGAATACCGGTATTCATTCCTTAAAAAAGCAACAGAGGGGATTTTAAGCATCTATTCATATTTAACAATTTTTTATTTCCTATTTCGACTGGCATGATAAGCTTTATGCTAAATGGGAAGGAAAGACCAAGCCATCTCTACCATTAGTACGGCCAGGATTGATTTCTTGTGGCTTTGAGAGAGTATTTTGCAGCATTTATTTTGCTTGTGGTCTCTGTTTGTAAAAGCTACCTACATATGTGAATTTTACTCAACAATACTGTCAAATAATACAAGCTAGGCTGATGAAGATGTCACCATAGATCCACTATTTATTCAGAGTAACAAGTTTGTTAAACTCAACTCTAGAGTCCAATAATTGATGAACATAAACATGAATGCAACCACCATAATTTCACAAAAGATATAATAAAGTGGGGACTTGGATTCTGCAGCATAATAGATGCCCCAAATTATAATCTGAACAGAAACCTTGCTTTTTTTAAAAAAAAAAATAGTTAAAACCATACTTTAGCTGACGATTTTTCAAGTTTGATTATGAAGGCATAAAAAAACGTTCTTTTAGATGTGCAAAGCCATTCACTAGAATTCTTCTCCAGGTTAATTCTATTCAATTTCCTCCAGAATTAATAAAGCCAAACTCCAATTAATCCCGCACTGATAAAGATTACATTTACATCAATTTCCTTCTTTCATTCTTCTGTTAAGTGAAACCTTAAACTCGTATTAACACGATTTGAATAAACAGGTGAGAGAATTAGTGATAAATCCAGCTATGGTGGAGATTATTTACCCAAAAAAAAAATACCGACTGAAATATTACATACCAAAACCACCAGCAGGAGGAAAACGATGAGCAGCATCACCAGCAAGTATTATCCTGTTGTTGTAGGATAAAAATCTTTCAGCAACTTCAGCATGCATTACCCAAGGCTTTACATCCATCACATCTATGTCTGCAAGCTCTCGGCCAACCAATTTGAAGATTAATATCTCACACATCTACAACAATGCAATTACTTCAAAAGAACAATCATGAAGATGGGAATTGCCAGTTCTAACATTTACCTAGAGTTTCCAAAGCAGTCATCTAGCAAAACGTTTTAAGCTTAGAAATTGGTAAAAGTTACTTAGCCTCCATTTGGTTTAAATCAAAAAGTAACATAAAAATCTAAATCAAAGTCAACCATTTATTTTAGCTACATGTTTCATGGAATTCATAAGTTTTCAACAACACATTCCATCGACTTTTATCAAAATCTACAAAATTTTGATTTTTATCTATAAACCAAACTGGGGCATAATTTTAACAACACATTTCATATGACCCACAACTTTTATCAACTTTTCAACTATATATTTCATCAATCTTTATCAAAATCTAATAAAAATCTGATTAATAGCAAAACCAAACATGGGGTTAATTATTTCCAATGTTGACATATATGAAATTATTTATTTTAAAAATTACTATTTAGTTATGACAATCTTTTAAGCTTGGCCAAACATGCTCTGATTACCGTTCGGCATATATCTCAACCTAAGGTACTCATCGGTGACATTTGACATCATCAGAAAATTTTAGTTTTCTCACTTGCAAGAACAAAAATACCTTGAAGCTGAAATCTTCAAGCTTTTGTTGGGGCGGATAAAAAGGCACCTGCAGAACATCAGTGAAAACTCAATTTATTGAGTTTCTAGTACAAAAGGTGAAACCAAAGAATTTACGTGCATTATAAAACGGCCCAAAACATAAATGTCATGTTTTCTATGTATATTGAACAGTACTTGACTACTAAGAAATAAAACGAAGACAAAATCTTGTATTTTGTATATCCAATCCTATCTAATACTGCGTATCAAACATGTCCAAACAAAACTCACACTACCTGCAACACAAACTCGCCTTGCTTCAGATCATGAGCGACTAGAACACCAATAGCTTCAGTATTGAAGATAAAAAACAGCATGCCGGGTCTGTCATTGATCAGATACTGCCCGAGGTCTTGGCTCATAAAATGGACACTGATGAGTTTTTGCAAGTTCTTCTCACCACTCATGTCTATTGCCATGAGCTTTCTAACAGTACTTCCTGCACCATCAGTACCAATAAGGAAATCACATCGGAAATTTTTCTCCATATGCTTTCCTTCCCTAAGAAAAGATGTAGTCACGGTTACACCATGATCAGTTGTGTTGATAGATGTGCACTCATGCCCCAGTAATACCTCAGGCTCTGCAAGCCCAACATCATCTGGCCTCAACTCTTCACTTGCAATTTGAAAGCCTATGTTCTCGAGCTGTTTAATTAGCAATCTGATAAGTTTGTACTGTGAGAAATGTGCAACAGCAACAGGACTCACAATTCGGTCAAAATCTGCACAAAACAAAAGTTTCTACATTTAAAAATAATAGCAAGCTACGGGTAGACATGGCTTGCACGGTGTTTGGGCTCTAATTGCTTGTATTCCATGAACGAATGCAAAAAGACAGAGAAGTATGAGCAGTTTTCTCACATTTGTGAAATACAAGTGGAAAAATAGGGAAGAACAGAAATGACTCAAGAACGGTATGTGGTTTCTTTGTAATTTCTTCCCCGTGTTTTAACACTTGATAATCAATCTATAAAATTGTAATTCTTTCCATATAGATTATTTGCAATAAATCCTACCTTGAGGTTGCATATGATTGACTGAACCAAGAATAGGACCCGTGAGTGAAGTGCAGTATATGAACTTCCTCCAAAATTCCACTGGAGGTTGGGACCTCATAATCTCATCGGCCAAGCCATTTATTTTTCGGAACACCTAACAAGAATAATCTACATCAAAACGAAAACTTCACTTCACTTAATAACGCCTCAATCTAGCAAAACCTCACTAGAAGAAAGAGTGAAAACAACCTCCATTGACCGATTGTTAATGAAATGAGCTTGAGGGTGTTTTGAAAAGGCCTTGTTTTTCTCTAAAACTGCACATTTTACACCTGAGAAACACCATTATTCATAGAAAAAAGTTAGCATATTTCAATTTTCAATTACAAATTCAGCATTATTTCATCATTTAATGAAATTTCAGGTCAGTTTCAACCAAAAGTAACTATTATTTAGCAAAACTGCAGACTTGACCCATCAGAAACAATTTATAGCAGGAAAATAGCATTATATCCATTTTCAATCAAAATCCGTGTATCAAGTTAGGCTATAATATATGAAATTTGAAACATGAAATTGAAATGTAGTAAATATTCTATTATTGAACCTCAATAAAACCGAAAACATTACCGAGTTTAGTGAGAAGAATGGAGAGAACGAGTCCAACAGGGCCTGCGCCTACGATCAAGACTGGCAAAACCGAGTCCCCGCCATGGATTTTGTTCATCGAACCTGACAAAAATCTTCTTTGGACGCATGGGATTGCACGGTTTATAGTTCTACCGTTGTAGGCTCCATGGAAACTCCTTGAAGCCCCCATTACACAAATGCAAACACAGAGAGATCCTGAGAGGTTCAAGGTTTTCACAGAACAGAACACAAGCTTTTTCAATTAGGGTGCGATCAGAAGAAAATGAACAGAATCAAAGTGGAGAAATTTTACAGTGAATGCTTGGCTCGCTTGTGCCCACGCCCCCACAAAGTCCCGGCCATGTACCAGCCCTAAAAGTTTCTTTAATTTATACCGGTTACGTTGGCATTTACGCATGTTAGATAAAGCTTAAAATTTAATTAAAATTGAAAATATCATGACTGTCACTCATTTAATAAAAATCAATAATAACGATTATTTTTTCAATTTTAATCTGATTTTAATCTCTACCGAACACGCCGCAAATTTTTATTTGTTAGCTGCATTTTAATTGAAGTTAAACGATTTTTGTTCGTTGTATTAATTATTTCCTTAATTTTTTCGTCGAATTCTTATATTCAACTTTTCATTATTTAGTACATCTCGTCCTTGACTATTATTTATATCAGAATAAATTCTTTTCAATCTTTAAAATGAGGGGAAATTGTTTTTTTGTACCTTTCTATTTATTTTCTAAAATATAATGGAAAGGAAGTTGTTATATGCTATTTCAATTGACGTTTTATATATAAATTGTTATCAAATACAAAATGTGTTGACTAGATGAAAGTTCGAGGATAAGAATGTCATAAAAAAATCGTTAGGACATTAATGCTATAATGAGCAAGGATTGAGAATCGTAAGTGTGATTAAAATGTGGTTCAAAAAATAAAAAAATTGTGTTATGAATATAAATAGCCTTATACAAAATTTTAATTAGACAGGTTATTGGTGACAATTAAATTAAAAGTTTTAATTTTGTTTTAAAGAAAAAATCTGTACTGAAATATTTGTCTTTTTTATTGTGTAAATCTAAACGAGAAATTTATTTCTTATACTCGATTTTATTTTGTTATTACAAATTTATGGTTAAATTTATGTATTATCACTTATTGCAGCAAAGAATTGGCTAAGGCTAGCACCGCATAAACATGCAAATTTAAAGGGGTGTATTCAATTGAGACTTTTCACAATGTCGCACTAGATTTACATAAATTCTATTTCAAATGAAAACTTTTAAAAATCTTTTGAATTCTACAAAAGTCTTTAAAAGTTTCAAAATGAAAGTTTATAAATTTACAAAAGACTTCCACTAATTCCATACTAGTCTCTAGAAAATCCAGGAAATCCACAGAAGTCGTCACTTAAAAAAAGTCCATCAAAGTTTTCAAAAGTTTCAATTGAATACACCCCCTTTAATGTAAATCGAGCTGACATTCTTTCAAGTGAATAATCAGTGAATACATGTTGCACATTATTGCTCACTTAACATGTTAGTATAAGCTAAAGTAGAAAATGTAGGTTTTAATAACTTTAAGTAACTTGTAATTACCAAACAGATACATTACTTATTTTCTTACTTCTGTGTAGAAAATATTACATTTGGAAAGTAATTACAAACTTACTTAATTTCAATTTTTACCAACAAAAAACTTGTTTACTTCAAGCAAACTTCTTAGCCAAACATGCTCTAATGACTACAGCCAAAATAATGATGCATAAATTGCAAAATAATAAGCAAAATCAATATAGATAATGTTTGATAACTCACAAGACAAGTCAAGCAAACCCAGGTTACACAGGTTACAATTTTAAGTACAATTACATAATAATCAGCCCATAAACTACTCAAACAAACGTCAATCTTAAGAATTTTCTTCCCTTTTCCAAAACAAACCCAAAAACACGTGAAATTCCAAGGACCCAGGAACTTTCAAGCTGATAATGGACAAAAATTTGAAATTTACGAAATTTTTTTTAAAAAAAATGATTTTTTCAGACTTACATATGGAGGCCAAACAATGCCATATTTTTTTTAAAAGGATTTTTATGGAGAGTGATTTTTTTACAATAGATCCGACGAGTCCAAATCGATTGTCCAATCCCCTGTCCCTCCGATTATCCCACCAATAATTTTTGCCCGATGTATCAAATTTTGATTAATGGAACAGGTGATATGGTGATAATAGACATGGACCCGAGTCGGAATGGGCTCATAATGATTATTCTTCAAAATGGTGCAAAGTACCAAAACAAATTATTTGTTACAAGTCAAAATGTGCATTTGGAAAGAGAAGATTTGAATATTTGTGGCATATATTTGGAAGGTATCTACCAATCCAACTAATACATCAGTGAATTTGAGTTATACAAGAGAAGCATTCCTAAAAATGTAACTTGCATTGATTTGTTACACTGATTTGTTTCGCATTAGGTAGTAACCTCTGTTCTCGAACTCCTTTCTAGGCTAAGCGGCATGCAGATAAATGTACTCGTCCGAATCTATTTTTAATTCTACATAGCACAAATTTGATGTTGACTCTAAAGCACACAAAGGAAAGGATAAGGTATTAAACTATACAATAAATAAAATTTACAACTAAAGATTCAAATGGGTCCAAGCTCACCAATTTTTCATCTGTTATTATATTATTGTCCTTTTGTAGCTCATCGCTTGAAATAGGCAGCTCACGTCTCAATAAGATTTTACTATGGGCCTTGTTAAAGCACAGGTGCAGGGACGGAGCCAGGATTTAATTGTACAGGGGCTAAAAATTTTAACAGTGGGCTACTAGGCTTGTGTAAGAATTTAAAGTGAAATAAGGATAATGGTGAGCTGATAATACAGCTGAATGAAGATGAAGAAGAATTCTGATAAAGCTGGAATTAGATCCGGTAATTCATCTTGCAATTAATTTCAATACAAGTGCCAATAAATAGAAAAGACAAAGGGGTAAAAGAGTAAGAACCTATCCTAACAAACTACTCAACAAAAGGAATATTGTGCACCTAACCATGTGCAATGCAACGTGATGGCAGGACAGCTGGATGATATGCTAGTCTTCTTATTAAGTATGTACAAAATCTGCTGATATGCTCACTAAATTATTGGGATAA
>CAIGRF010282843.1:4438-25940 GCA_903798235.1 Fraxinus ornus | reverse complement strand
GTGACCAGTAAATAAATTCGTGACTTATAATTATGAATATGTTATCATTAATCACAAAAATGTGACTTTATTATCTTTATTTAATAAAAAAAAAAAAAAAACCTGATTTTTGAATTTTTAAATTATAAACCTAATTTTTAAATTTAGAAACTTAAACACCTTAGTTTTGATTTTTTCCCTAAAAAAAAAACCTTTTGGCCCATCCAGGTTGACGGGCCTAAAAGTGTGGCTTGTCCCAGTCCACGCCTAGGCACCAGTCAGCTCGCAGCACGTCATAACATAATGGGCCTAGGCCCAAGGCCTTGGAAATGATCTCCATGGAATTTCCTTTATATAAATATGCTATATATTTCAATGGAGTGAATAGCCACTATAAAATTGAGAGTATAATGGCAGCTTTCATCTACACTAACCACAGACGGATTGACATCAGCTAACTTCCATTAAATTATACAGGTCGATATGCAATTTTTGTTCACTCGACCATCATCTACCTTTCACGCCACCTTTGTCAACTTCTGTATTTGTTCTCCCAGGTCCATATTTAATTTTACAGAAGTTTTAAGAGGTACATTTCACAGGGAAAAACAAAGAACATAATGGAAAAATCCAACCGGGATCAATAAATCAGCTTTCAAAAAGTCATCCCACTCATTTCAACAGAAACACAACAGCTTCAGCACACAGTACGACCATAACAAATGGATGCAATGTAGAGATTTTTGGACCATTTCTCCTGCAGTAGAATGAAAATAGATAAACAGCAAGCACTAAATTTGAATTTAAATGAAGTGCAAATTGTTAGTTGCTCTCATTAATCTTTATTTACGAATGAAAACGTAAGCTGCACGTCTCTACAAACTCCATACAATCAGATTAAGATAAACAGTTAGCGAAAGCAAGTTACCTTTACATGGGTACTTGGGAAAGCAGATGTGCGAAGGGTTTCTTGAGTCTCATCCATCATTTTTCGCTTTAGTGTACTCAGTATGAATGCCGCTTGATCATCAGTGGCAGCCATGGAAGTTATTCTATAACCACTTTCCCAGCGGCGATGTATTCCCTCGCTTGGGTACAAAAAATCAAGTTCTACAACCTAGCATCAATGAGTCCATGGTGATTATGGGTATTTGAAAATCAAGCTCTATTGACTTGTTGATTTACTCTACAACCCACAAAAATTTACTCAACACAACCATGTAATCCAGTTTTACCTGGTCAGAGTATCCAGAATTTCTAGACATTACGACACCCCAGCGACTTCCAGCTGTAGTCATGGACGTAACATGGAAACCTTCCTTCCATTTTTTATTAATCCACTTGAACGGGAAGGATTCACTTACTTTATAGGACTGCTGGGTGTAGGGAGTTCCTAGAGAATTGGTGAATGCACAAATGAAACATAAAATCATATAAATATGATGTCATCATAATACAGGCACAATAATATGAACAATCATATAAACCTTCCGATGGACATAAAGATAGAAATAAGTAGAATTTGAGTTTATCTAGACTTTAGTAGTTTTATATGTTAAGAATTTGATATTATCAATAAGATCTTTCTATTACAAGTTTGTTAACATAGAAATTTTAATTAGATTGAAAGTCCTCCTCTATGTAAAGGGGCTTAGGTTCTAGTTTATAAATACCTTGAATATATGAATAAATTGATTTCTCTTTCCCTAATTTCTTCTCTTCTTTGATCCCTTTCTTTTCCTGTTCCTTTTTCAATTGTTTGTTGTCAAATTGTTATGTTCTTGCGTCACCTTCCTTCCACTTGAAAGGAAAGGACTCGAAGACTTCAAGACCGCGGGGTGTAATATGATGGAGATCATCAAACTAATACAATTGACCCAATTGATTTACAGCCAGTACACTTTTGGTTTAGTAAAACAAGGTAAAGCATCTAACTGCTGATACAAAATGCAGGCGAAAATATGGAGCTACTAAGGCGCACACATATATAGAGAACTTGTTAGTTGTGACCAACCTTTAGACATAACCACCAAGGAACTTCCATTAGCTGCACCAGCTATTGAACTGATGTAATAGTTTTTTTCCCACTGTTCCATGATCCAATCCTGATGAGAAACACAGCTATTAATAGGATAGGCCAGGTAAATCCACCCAGAAAGGCCAAATGAATAGAAATTGAAACATGAATTTAGATGACAAAAACAACCTTATGAAGGAAGACAGCTGATAGCTCATACACCTGTGAAGTGAAACCTGTTCCGGCATCCATGATTAAGGCCCAAAGATTTGATGCTGAAGCCACACAGCTAATATATAAACCATCTTGGTTACCCTTCTCTACATGCTGAAAGAGCCTTGAGTCTGCAACATTGTAGTGATATCTACAAATACAAGAAACTACATGTCATCCATATAGAAATTACCAAGAGAACAAGGTCCACAATCCAACTTATGTAACTATAGAGCTGGCATATACAATTGTCGGTTGAGCCACTTTCCACTGGTAAATCTACAAATCATTTCTCTGAACCCTAATAGTCAAACAATGCATCTCTAAAGAAAAACAACAAAAAGAATCAGCTCTAACAAGTTTCCATAGGGCTACCTTCTTCTTGCTAACAAGTTCCAAATCCAATTTCAAAGAAAATAACTGAAAATAATGTCACAAATGAACCCTATACACAGAACACATGGACACACAGACGAAGCACCTCCAACTAAAAGATACACCATACACACACACATCTACACATTTGAAGGGTACCAGCTTTTTCATGCCACAGTATATTTATGGTTAGACATATTATAGAAAATTATGAAGCCAACATATGGGAAGGCCTGGCCTAAACTCGGACACATGCACATCTAGTAACCAAATCCAACTAACAACTAAACCCCGACCCAAGATTCAGAAAAAGAGACACGTTAGTGCATCTTATGGAGCAAATAATTGCACTATTTTTATACTTAGACCAGAAAAAGATCCGCTAATTCTGTCAGAGTCCATACGAGGATAGCATAACACTTATGACTTATCATCTGATTATCCAAGAAAGATTTATTTCAGGCATCACATCCAAATTTAATTTTTTCTCCAATATTTTTAGTCAGATTCCTCACTTAGCTTCTCTAACAAATGCACAAGGAAGCTAAACATTCACCATTCCCAAGAATCTGTCGGAAGATGAACCAATTGAGTAGGGATATTTGAGCAGGAATGCATGCAAAGAACACGAAAGCAAAACAAGAAGTTAAAAATATTTTACTAGATGACAGCTTGAGTTGGTTTTCCCTTTTTAAACTAATGGCGTGTTTGTCACCCATTAGTTTTTAAAGAATGATGTAATGAATAATATTTTTTGGAGAATGTGTGGTTGAAATTTAAAGTAACTTTATTGATTTGTGTGTGAAATATTTTATTGGGTGATTGGTAGACAAACAAGGGCTAAAATGCAGTTTCCCACATTTGTCATAGAATCTAAGAATGTTTGATACTGCATGAACACATGCAGCTTATGAGCATTCAAACCCAGAAAAAACCATGTTAATGGCCCACATGCCCACCTACACATATAACACAATGCCAAACACACTGCCACATCCCTGTACAATATTTTGGAAAATTCCATGCCAACGGGTGTACAGAAAATGCTAAATACAGTATTTGAAGGTGTATGAACATCTGCAGCTCACATGGACTAACCCCAAGCCCAGGTCTAGTAACAATTATAGACAACATTTGTGTGGTGGGTGATGTCACAGGTCACATAACGACCAAATAGTTGGTTACAGACACTTCGTCTCATCTGCTGCCGACCCTAATCCCTAAAACACCCACCAACAACCACCACCCAAACCACCACCGTCGCCGCTTGAACAGTATCACCATCGTCACCCCGTCACAACACCACCACAACCACTGCCATAATAATAACAAAAAACAACCATCCCATCGTCGCCCCCACACCCACAGATCCGCCGCCTCCCCGATTCCCTTAACTCTGATCCGCCGCACTCCCATCGCCGACATTGGCAGCAGCCTGGAGACGGGAGGTAGAGGGTGGAAAGAGAGAGAGAGAGAGAGGGGTTTGGAAATCGGATTGAAATATAGTGGGGGTAGGTGTGTGGTATATAAATTAATTTAATTTAAAATATTATTATTAATATTAATTGTGGAATGAAAACCTGATTTTTGATTAAATAAAATATTTCAGAAACGTAAAACTAAACAACTGGTTTTACGTAATTTCCACATATACAAATTGTAAACTTTTATAGTGCAAAAAATAAACGAATCATATGAAGAAGAAAGATTATTAGACCTAGACTTGACATTTCTTTCAGGTATCATAAATATTAGAACAATGTACCATGTGATAGCAAGTTGGACAATTAAGTTCGGTTGTGGTCGTGACTCCAATTTATCTAAAAGAATAAAAAATATTACAAAACAAATATGTAATGTGGTCTTAATATTTAAAATAAAATGTAAGTAAATAACTAAGAGCTTGTTTGGTTTAGATTTTTTGGAGGAAGAATTGATTTTGAATAGTGATATGATGGGAAATGTGTGGTTGAAAAAGAAGAAAAAAGTATTGATGTGATGTAAAATATTATTTTATTGAAGAATGTGTGGTTGAAAAATGAGAATTGATTTACTGTAGAATTGTAAAATCCAAACCAAACAAGCCCTAAATATGCATGAAGATGAAGTAAACTGAATAAATGAAATGTAAGAAAAAAATGACTAGAAGTGAAGAATTGGCTCGAAAAATGAATTTCAGAGCTTTTCTAAGGTTTTTTTTTTTTGGAAAAAACTAAAATTAAAATAGCTGACCACCACATCCAGAGCAGTACTACTATTATAGTGGTTGCACTGCTTTTTCCTGGAAAATAAAAAATAAAAAAATGCCCTTCGGCCGGTCGAGGATGACAGGCCTCAGGCAGCAGTCAGATAGCAGCGGGCCATATCATAATGGCCAAAGGGCCCAACGCCTTTGAAGTGACCTCTATGGAATTTCCTTCACATAAATATATGCCATTTTATTTCAAGGGAGTGAATAACCCAGGGCGAATAGACATAACTAGCATCAATTATACAGGTTCCCTCAATTTTTGTACGCTCGGCCGACAGCCCTTTTACAACTTGTGTGCTGTTCAGGTCTTCGTACCATTTTACAAAAGTTTAAGAAGTACATTTCACGGGGGCAACAAATAACATGATCTTCCGTAGAATGATAAAGGTACTTCACCCAGTCGGGGCTCGATAAATCAGCTTTCAAAAAGTCAACCCATTCACTCCAACAAAAATACATACAAAAGCTTCAGCACACTGTACGACCATAACAAATGGATGCAATGTAGAGATTTTTGGACCATTTATCCTGCAGTAGAACGAAAATAGATAAACAGTAAGCACTAAATTTGAATTTAAATTGAAGTGGGACATGTTGAGAAAATAAATTTTTATTTACGTATACATACATATGCTGCACATCACTAAGAAATCCATACCGAATGAGACAAACAGTGAGTGAAAGCAAGTTACCTTTACATGAGTACTTGGGAAAGCAGAAGTGCGAAGAGTTTCCTGAGTCTCATCCACTAGTTTTCGCTTTAGCGTACTCAGTATGAAGGCCGCTTGATCATCAGTGGCAGCCATGGAAGTTATTCTATAACCACTTTCCCAGCGGCGATGTATTCCCTCGCTTGGGTACAGAAAATCAAGCTCTACAACCTATAGCATCAATGAGTCCAAGGTGATTGTGGATATTTGAACAACCATACGATCAGGAATGAGGAATTCCACAAAGATTTGCTCATTACAACCATATAATCTAGTCTTACCTGCTCAGAATATCCAGAATTTCTAGACATTACAACACCCCAGCGACTGCCAGCTGTAGTCATGGATGTGACATGGAAGCCTTCCTTCCACTTTTTATTAATCCACTTGAACGGAAAGGATTCGCTGACTTTATAGGACTGCTGGGTGTAAGGAGTTCCTGGAGAATTGGTGAATGCACAAATGAAAACCTTAAGAATCGTACAAATATGATTGAGATCGGACGGGTACAGTGATACAAACAATCATATGAACCTTCTTTCCACTTGAAAGGAAAAAACTCAGACATCAAGACAGCTGGCGTAATATGATGGAGATCATCAACCCGATACAATAGATATAATTGATTTACAGCCAGGCGAAAAGATGAAAGCACTACAGCACACGTATATAGAGAGACTTGTTAGTTGACGAACCTTTAGACATAACCACCAAGGAACTTCCATTAGCTGCACCAGCTATTGAACTGATGTAATAGTTTTTTTCCCACTGTTCCATGATCCAATCCTGATGAGAAAACACAGGGTATTAATAGGATAGGATAGAATAGGTGCATCCACCCACAAATGCCAAACGAAAAGAAATTGAAATGTACATGTACATGGCAAAGAACAACCTTATGAAGGAAGACGGCTGAAAGCTCATACACCTGCGAAGTGAAACCTGTTCCGGCATCCATGATTAAGGCCCAAAGACTTGATGCTGAAGCCACACAGCTGATATATAAACCATCTTGGGTACCCTTTTCTACATGCTGAAAGAGCCTTGAGTCTGCAACATTGTAGTGATATCTACAGATACAACAAACAACATATTTGTCACCCATACCAGGACAAGATATGCAGTCCAACCTATAAACTATAGAGCTGGAATATACAATTGTCAGTTGAGCCATTTTCCACGGTTAGGAATACAAATCATTTGTCTGAACCTCAATGATCACACGAGGTATAAATAAAGGAAATACAACAAAAATGAATTAGCTCTAACAAGTTTCCAGAGGACTGTCTTCTTGCTAACAAGTTTCAAATCTAATTTCAGAGAAGATAACTGAAAGTAAAGGCACCAATGAACCCTATACACTAGCTCTAACAAGTTTCCAGAAGACTGTCTTCTTGCTAACAAGTTCCAAATCCAATTTCAGAGAAGATAACTGAAAGTAAAGGCACCAATAAACCCTATACACTGAACACACACAGACAGAAGTGCCTCAAACTAAAAGATACACCATTCACACACATTTACACTCGACAATATATTTTTGGTTAGGCGTGTTATAGAAAATTATGAACCCAACAAATGGGAAGCCTGGTCATAAACTCGGACCCATGCACACCTAGTAACCAAATCCAATGAACAGCTAAAAGCCAACCTAAATTTCAGAAACAGAAATAGGTTCGTGCATCTTGAGGAAATAATTGCATTATTTTCTATAATTGGACCAGAAAAGATCCGCTGGTCTTGTCAGCTGATTATCCAAGAAAGATTTATTTCAGGCGTCACTTCCAAATTTAACCTTTTTTTTTTCCCAATATTTTTAGTCAGATTCCTCATTTAGTTTTTCTCTAACAATTAAAATGCACAAGCTAAACATTCATCATCCCAAGAATCTGTGGGAAGATAAATCAGTTTAGGGATAATTGGGCAGAAATACACGCACAAAACAGGAAAAGAAAAAAGAACAAGTAAAATATATTTTACTATAAGACAGCTTGGGTTGGTCTAAAAGGCAGTTTCCAGCATTTCTCATAGAATCTAAGAATATTTAACACGGCCTGAACATATGCAGCTCATAAGCATGCAAACAAAAAAAACAATGTGAGTGGCTACTTGCCTGCCTGCCTGCCTCCCACACATTTAAAACATAGGCACATTCCTGTGCACTAGTTCGGAAAATTCCATGCCAGCTGGTGTACAGAAAATGCTAAACATAGTATTTGATGGCGTATGAAAATCTGGAGCTCACTAGAAAAAAAAATAAAAAAATGCACCACCTACATGCTTACTGTCATTGTGCAAGAACATAGCAAAATCCTTGTGAAATATTTTGGAAGATTCCACATCCACGGATCTCCAAATGCATCTAGTGAACCCTAAGCTCAGGTCCACATAACAATTAGAGACAACATTTGTGTGGTGGGTGAAGCGGTATGCAGAAAGAATGTAAAGGTCGAACAAGGAGAAGAAACATAAATTAGGTTCAATTTTAAATACTATATTATTACTTTTTGCATGTAACATGACAGATTGTACATGGATTTTCCTGCCAGACTCAACACCATCCTCTTGCACGGTATCGATCAATTCCATTCATCCAATAACATGATACAACAGAATACATAAACTTGAAGGTTCAAAATTTTGGAGCATCGATAAGAAAAGAAGATAAAAATGGATGATGGGATAGGGAAGTCAGAAAAACCCAAAAAAGTCATGTACACACACCCTGGTGTCCAACCAAAGGAGACGAGGAAAAAAGAAAGAAAATGCAATGAAGTAATAAAAGACTTTGCAAGTATTCAAGTGATCAAAGTGCAAATATGGCACTTAATCCTCTTTAGAATTAATAAGATGGCACAGGAAGTTGTTTCCATATGTTATCCACGATCCATGGAAAGAAACAACAAAATAACAATCAACCATAGTGGAGAGACAAGTAAATCCACACTGGCTGCTAAACAATAATGACACATGTTAACACAACATAAGAGGATATCAAGCCAACGAATTATGTATCAACAATTACCTTTGTTTCATAGGACGACGTGCATTATACACCGAAATCCACTGGGTAGCTGGACTACCTAGTCGCACTTTCTTCTTTGGTTGTTCATCCTCTTCCAAGTTAATCGGCAACCTTCCACGCTTCTGGCCAACCTGCTCGTACAATAGATGACAAGTTCAACATATGAAGGCTTTTGAACATAGGGACATACACCTATAAAATAAAATATACCAACAAGTATATTGTGTATATAACCTTTAGAGCTCCATCAATTCTTATTGGTCTTAATGACGTGCATGGTTCGATAAGACTCTCAAATAATGATACCAACTTAGAGTAATTTGGTTCCTCGTCAAAGGTCATATTTGTAACATCCTCAAGAAACCGTTTGAATGGAGCTGGGCAAAAGCAGCACATCAACTCTGGAGTAGTAGACATTTTCTTTTTAGAAACTAAAAAACTCTTGTTGTCACCCTGTCATCATCCAAAACCGAATGGAGAAACAGTTAAATTTTTTTTTATGAGTTTAGACAAATTCCTGACATGTTATACAAGCAATGTAACCAAATTACCTGATAACCTTGCCACGGTAACCTTCCCTTAATGAGAAATATCAGTGTGTATGCCAGTGACTCAAGATCGTCCCTCCTACTCCCAGTACGACCCAAATGTGCATGCACACTTGCATACCTTATTGTGCCCCTGTAGATGGAGTTTTTTAGTGCATGTCGAGTCAGATTCGAACAGTCAAAAAATTAGTTCCAACCAACCTGAATATATCAGGCCTCTGATCATATTCAACATGCTGAGCAGAAGATGCATCTTTCCACCTGGATGCTGCCTCATCAACACATTAGAACAGTAGAAAACTCCATTAAACAAAAGAGGAATAGAAAACAAAGATACAAACAAGGGAAAGAGAAGATATCATCTGCAGAGACGCAAAAAAAATATGGGCAAAGAATTGGAATTTACTATAACGTGTTTCAACTTGCCTGGTGGTCACCAGTCCTGGTTAGGCTTGTAGTGACACAAATAAGTGAGTAAAAAACAGGAGTAGCATCATACCCAAACCAAGATCAATGAGATATAGCTTTTTCTCATCTGCAGTTCCAGGTTGACCAAGTAGAAAATTCTCTGGCTTCACATCTCCATGCACAAACCTAGGCAAGTGACAGCGAAGTACGGGTGATAAATAATTCAAAGTGAAAATGAAAAACAAAACAGAGGAGGCAAGAAGATTCCAAAGATTAATGACATCTTTGCAGAAAAACAAAGGAATATGGTCGAGAGAAATCGGAGATCAAAATGGTTTACCCTTTCATGTGAAGCTTTTCAAGAATTGATATAGCCTCTACAGCAACACAAGCCACCATACCAGGAGACATCCTGTTTCAGTGCTCACCATTAAATGAGGAAAGTAAAATACAACGAAATGGATATTTTAGAGAATTGCACCCTAAAGATAGTCTGTGTGCGCATGTGAGAGAGCGAGAGAGGGAGAGAGGCTATATCTTACGACTGGCCTAAAGAATTCCAAACATCCCAAAGACTGGGTCCAAGCATATCCATGACCTGAAACAGAACCTCCATTAGATATAATGACATAAATCTTCATGCAAAGGCAACAATCAAAACTCACCAGGATGTAAAAATCTCCTTGACGACCCTTGTAGTGAACTGATGGGATCCCATAACATCCGTTCAGGTTACTTTTCAATAAAAACATCAGATAAGATAAATACCAAGTTGCGGAAATTTTAAACACGAAGAAAGTGAGAAGATCCTCAAATTAAACACACGGTGCTTACTTGTACACCTGCCACTCATATGGAGGGCCATAATTGCAGCCCTTACTATTTCGGTGCTCAAACTTCAATGCAACCTGTAAAAAAAAATCCATATAAATTCAGAAAAATTATATAAAGTTGAAGATATCTAAAAATGCCATGATAGAATGCAAAAAGATACCTCAATTGCATCCGCTCCTGTTCTTCCGGTGCCACCGTTTACCCTTCGACCAACATAAACTTGACCAAAACCACCCTTTCCTAACTTCCTTTCGGTCTTATACACGGGAGAACTACCCACTTGAACCTGCACCAATGACATGAGAAGACTAAGATAGGAACTCAAACTGAGGATACTAAAGGTCAAGAAGATCATCATTAGGCAATAATTGGACTCATTGAAATGAGAATGTTCAGTAATTTAAAGACTTTCAATGCCCATCCGTCCATGAGTGTTCTGAATAGATTTCCAGAAAGTGAAACAATACAGAATCAGAAAAGAAGGAACAAATTACCCTTTCAGGTACGGGAGTTGTACTTGCTTCTTCTTCAACTCCCATTATTTTGTCTGCACTCCCACCACCATTCATGGCAATTTCCTTATCTGCAATTCCTTCTATTCTATTAAAAACTGGTTCCCGAGGTCCGAGAGCAACAGCTTGAGGAAGAACCTCGCGATGAGGCTCCAGGTCTAAATCTATAAATCTAGTTCCCCTGCCTCTTCCAGCAGCAGTTGGCCTTGAGGGTGTCACTGCTGAAGGCCCTTTTCCTACAGCCACTGCATTACCTCTCCCTCTTCCTCTCCTTCTGGTTCTGTTCTGAGTGGGTGCCACAAAATTTTCTTCGTGGTCAGGATGTTGCGGGGCAGGCTGAAGATCACTAAGCCGTTTTGATCTCCGTGCTCCACTTCGCAACTCTGGCATCATCACCCATGCAAATCACACCCACTCAACACTTCATCAACTGCTCAGAATAGTCAATTACCCAAACAAGAATAAGTAACCAAAGAATGATGGTAACAAAAGAACCATTCATCCAAAACTGGTAAAAGAGTTCACAGACTATGCTGTTCAAGAATCAAGAATGATCTGTTCTACAAGCAGAGGATGGAAACAAATCAGGCTTCGAATTATCAAGACAAAACTGAAATTGCGAAGCTCAAACTTTTCATATGCAAGAAAGAAACACTTAGCATTAGCCTTGCAAATCATGGACATCAAAAAAGAAAAAGAAAAAAGCAATAAATATATAAAAGATACTAGTTTTAGCAAAATTCGTGGAAATTTACATACTTGCAGACAGAGTCACTCTTGTATGGATGAAAATTATAGATTTTTGCCAAAAAAAAAAAAAAAAGTAACATGGGATGATACGTCAAACTTAATGAAGCACATAAACAGCCAAAAAAAGAATATGTTACGCATTGAGTAATCAAACTCAACCTGCATTAAAACTTATTCCGGCACATAAAAAAATCCAATATAAAAGACCATATCATAATATACCGAGAAAAACGCAATAAAACTACCGGAAATCAATCAAATTAATAATCCACGGACAAAAAACTTAACATAATACCATAACGATCATCTCGTCACGAGTGCTACAATTAATCATCCGGAAAACGTTAAAATCAACTATTTTTTCTTACATTGAATGAAACAAAACATCAAAAGCTAAGCAGCCGCAGATCTTACCACAAAAACAGAAAAAGCAGGACGATCGGAGACAAAACCAAAGAAAATCAACCTAAAAATTAAATTCGATCAACATCTTAATAAAAGAAGGTCGGTCGAAGAGAATATTAGATAGAACTTTGGGGGAAGAGTATTTTGAGTGTGGGTTGTTGTATTCGGTGTCTATTTTGATATTTGTACTGATTTTTACGGTCCTTTATATCTTTTTTTTTTTTTTTTTCCTATGAAAATTTTCAAAAAAATCAAGATGGGTTCTCAGCACCCACAATTCGAACACATGTCCAGACTCGGGCTAATCGTTACATTCTCTACTCGGCTCTATATTTCACGTTTCCATAATTTTTTAAATTAATATACAATTATTTTCACTGTTATTTACATATGCTAATTCATCTCAAAGTCTTAATTAATTCTACAAAGTTAAGGGTGATATTTAAACTTACGATGTTTTATGATTACATAATTTTAGCTGACACCATTAAGTAAATTTCTTCCAGGTTTCATTGCCTAACTTGGAGTCGTTGGACATTAATGGACTGGGTTGTACTGTGACAATATTGGACGAGCTAAGGCAAATCAAATCTCATAAACTTAGAGAATTGAAGATTTTTTCCTCTCTCTCTCTCTATCTAAAAATATATTGTCTTGGAATGGGAGTTCCTACTACAAGTGATGGAGCAAATGGGGTTTCCTAAAAAATGGTGAAAATTAGTGGTGACGTAATAGATATATTTTTTTGAAAAATAGTTAGCTAGTAAATGAATATATGTTAACTACGATGTTCTCCTTTCTAATCAATGGCACCAAGTGGGAATAGTAGTCCGAGCTAGAAATTCACAAGGAGCAAAATATACGTGTATTATGTATATTAGTAAAAAAATATTAAATTGTCTATATAGATTTAAAGAAATTTCAAAATGTGGTAGGTCAATCACATCCCATGCCCCCCTAGAGGTTCCGCCACTGACTGCGAGGGGATTTTACAAAGATGTCCGTTTTCCACTTATCTGTTGTTGATATCTTCATTTTTTTGGTTGTGCCACCTTAAAGTGTAATAATGTTGTCGAAGAGATCTTGAGTTGGTTTGGAGCAGCATCGGGTGAAAAAGTTAATATGCCGAAATTGGCATTAACTTTTAGTCACGAGCTGAATTATTTTGGATTGACCGTGCAAATATAAGGGGTTTACCCTCAGTAATTGGTCATGACCAAAAGAGTATCTTCGAGAGGGTGAAGGAGAGGGTCTAGAAAAAACTCCATCCATGGTGATAAAAATCATTGGAGGAAAATAAGGCCTCATTAAAGATGTCACGCCAATTATCCCAACCTTTAAGATGATCGTGTTCAAGCTTCCACAAGGACTTTGCATTGAAATAAGGAAACTAATCAGTAATCACTCGTCTCCGGTGGGAGAAAATACAACAGAAAGAACAAGGACAAAACTTTTTTGAGATTATAAGCTGGTGGTCCTATCAAATGTGCGGTAAAAAGTGATCAAAAAGTTTGACTAGCTTATAATTCCAAAAAAGCTTTGGTGAGAATTTTTGTGCAGAAAAAGAAAAAGGCAGTTTGGGATTCCGAGACCTTTTCTACTTCAACTAAGCACTTGTGGCTAAAAAATATTGTCCATGATCCTCTCTAATTCAAATTCACTCAAGGCGCAGATTTTGAAATTCAAGTATCATCCATGTGCCTTTGTCATGCAAGTTGAATGTAAAGATGGGTGCTCATATATTTGGCTTAGTATCCATTGGGACCGAGTCACCGAGAGCCCTTCAAACATGGCATCATATTGTGAACAAGAAACGGAAAAATATTTCACTTTTTAATTGCCTTGGCTACTTGCAAGAAAGTACATGCCACTGAAAAAGTTACATTATCGAACGGCTTGACACTTGGTTGTTGAATCTCAATTCAGCCTCGCTTGAGGTAGACTTTCGGAAATTCTCTATATGATTTGATAAATCTATTTAGTCTTGTGAAAAAAAGTAAAATCATAATGATTGGAATTTTGTAATTACGAAATTGTACCATTGATTCAACAAGTATAATCACGTGAGAGAAATCAAATTTGATTTGATAAATCTCTCGGGGAATTTGCTTATATTTAATGATAATACATGTATTAGCACATTTTAAGACGTTCTATATAAATCAAATGAATCGAGCCTACTAAGCACCACGGAAACATGTTAAAGAGATCATCGTCACATTCTTCCTTCTATTTCTTGATATGTAAATTACAATTTTTTCATGTTAGAATGTATTCATTCCGATGATGAAAACTCTCTCGACATGTAACTTTAAGGTCGTTGGTCATTGCATATCATGTGGATTGGTTCTCAATACTTCCAATTACATACTTACAGTACATAATGTAGATAACAAAACTAACTCTTTGTTCTGCTGATTTTATGAATTCTGGTGTTATCTGAAAACTGAGTATTTTGTTTGAAGTATGTACAAATTCATAGATCTTACTAAGTTTTTGTAGTTGCAAAGGATTCCTTCTTACACTGCCTCAGTGCATAGTTCTGATCAAGAACAGAAACAAAAATCTTTACACCATTGTGTTTTATAAATTATCTATGTATTACCGAACAATATCAAGTGCTCAACAGAAATGAATTAAGCCTCATTTCATCGTTGTCTCGGGGAGGTGAGTTGTTCAAATCGGGAAATTTGGTAATTTTACAGGTTAGCTGCACCATTGCCATCTTCTTCTCCACCTTCTGCAGGAGCATTTCCTTCTTTTTCCATGGCTTCTCCAGCAGCATCTGAGTCTTCTTCTTGCACCACATCCTGTATCAGTTGAAAACCACCAACAGCAGCAGCACGGCCTGGATTCAGATAGAGGACTCCTCGGTCCTGAATGATGGAGGTGGAAACGCTCCTTTCCATCCACGGTTAAGATGTGATAGCATGTGGCTATGTTGAAGAGCTCGAGATGATCTTGGCTTCAAAGATGAAGATATCGTTGATGTTGTGGCTCATCAAAGTAGAGGTTGATAGCTAGACGGTGCACATCAACATCACATGAAATATGGTTCATCGTTGAATGTGCTTAAAATGATTTCTTTCGGTAAATGCTTAGCCTCCGTTTGGAAAGAATTTGTAAACGGATTAACTTATAAATAGATATGAACGAGTGGTGGAAGGTGGATAGTACTTGTGAGTTCAATGGAATGCATGATTGAAAATGAAGTTTGCCATTTATAAATTAGCAAAACGGAGACTTAATTTAGATGTTTACTGTAAATCGCCAAAGAAAGTCTTTAGCAGTGGTCAGTTCAGCAAAAATAAAATTTCCAAAATTATTTTTTCCATTATATTGAACCAAATGTTATTCATGCTTTAATAAATTTGATACTACAATAGTTAATCATGCAAATGGATACCAGAATTAAATATAACTTACTGTTATAAGAAAGTAATACCAAAATAATAAGTACTGATCAAATTTACGATCTCTCCTCAGACAAAATTTTGCTCCCCCAGTCCACGAAGGTCGTTTGAGCAATTATCTCCGATGATATAACTTGTGTCGTTCCAAGCGTAAATGCGTAATCATCACAAAGGAATCCGTGGACACAACTTCTTATTTGTAAATTGAACATGTAAACATATTTGACTAGATTTATGTTTGCAAAATTTTAAAGAGAATTATTCTGAAAAACTGAGTATTTTGGTTTGCAGTATACATATTCACAAGTCTTACAATTCTCATGCAGTGCTCTGACTGTAGAAGACTTCTGCCAATCAAGCAACTTATCTTGAGGATTCAAGCGGTAAGTATGATAGGAAGGAGATGAAGTTCCTTACCAAGTTAGACACGACGAGAGAATACAAAAATCTACTGATGGCATACTGTAAAAGACAGGACAAAGCAAATTATTATTTTTTTTTTTTTTTTTTTTTTTTTTTTTCTGAGAAAGCAAAATAATTGACTTTTGTGTTTATAGTATTCATTGCAGATAAAAAGAATGCCTTCTTACACTGCCTCAGTGCAAAATTCTGATCAAGATCAGAAACAAAATCTTCACCATTGTGTATCATATATTATCTATATAGAAGGATAGTAATAACGTCAAGTGCTAAAGAGAAATTAATTTAACTTCACCATCGTTGTTTTGGAGGGGTGAGTTATTCAAATTGGGATTTTCAGTAATTTTTCAGGTCGGCTGCACCATTGCTACCCTCTTCTCCAGCCTGTGTAGCGGCATTTCCTTCATCTTCCATGACTTATCCAGCAGCAGCTGAAGCCACATCTTGCAGCAACAGGTTATCAGCCTCAGGCACATCCTCCATTGGTTGAACACCCAGCAGCAGCATCAACCTCCTCTTGCACCATTGGGTTGAACACTACCAGCAATGGCGGTGGTAATTCAGATTGGGGACGTCGCCAAACTCTCAATCAGCCCTGAACGATGGAGGTGAAACGTTCCTTTCCACTAACAATCAGGGTGTGATCACATGTGGCCAAATAGTGGTTGTAGAACTCGAGATGAGCTTGACTTGGAAGATGAAGATATCGTTTGACATTATGATTCATCAAAGTGGAGGTAGCTAGATGGCATCAACATCACTTGAAATATGGTTCATCATTGAATGTTGCTTGAAATTATTTCATTCCGTATTGCTTTAGCTGATTACTGTGAACCACATGATTAAACATTTGATATTGTGGAAAATACTTGGAAAAAGTGGGTGACATTATCCTTGTTAATGATTATCTAGCATTCAAGAAGGGACGGAAGGCGTTTTTCTTGTACCAATTACCATGGCCTTACAATTAATTGGACATGCAATGGAAAGCTAGACTATAGCAATAGAGTACCTTGTATTTTTCCCTGTGCCTCGAACTGTCTCGCAATACCCTCTACAACTTGATCCGCACCAGTCCCTAGACAATTCCATTATATAAAGGGATTCCACTTTGTTGTTCATATATATAACAAGTCTATTTGAAAGAATCGACTTCAACCAGCAGAGACACTATAGATACATTTGATATGAATTTAATGAATAAACCTGTGAATTGATAATGGCTAGATAGATATTTCTGTTGTTTAAACAGAATAAATTATAACAAATAAATACAATGTAGATCAGATCAATGACATGTCAAATGAGGTCGCTATAAAATCTGTAATGTTGAAACATAAACACAGTTTGGTAGTACTTAATATTTCAACTATTGTCCTCTGTATTTTACATTTAAATTAGCATCAATTCTTTCTTTTCATGCATATACTAGTAGCTTATTGATTAAATTAGAGTCAAAATCTGGTCAACTATCACGTGTCAACTGCAATGGATACGTATCAAAAAATTCGAGAAGAGTAATCGTGCGAGAAAAATCTGGTTCAGATATCACAAATCTCTTGAATTTATTTATTTATTTTGATATTATAGGAATGTGTAGTTCTGCATCTTTAAATCTCCAGAATAGGTAAACGAGTCTCTTTTTCATGTTAAAGAGATGGTTTTAATGTTTTTCCTTGCATATTTATAAGTATGGATTACCTTTTCTACTATTAAATGTGCTGATAGAAGAAAAACTCAAGAAAATTAAGTCCATGTTTGATAACAATTTTTTCAAAACTCTTTTTTCTTATACTCACACGTAAATCGAAAATTTTTCCCTACTTTTTATCCACACATTCTCCAAATGTTTTTCTCTTCAAAAACTCGTTCTTACCAAAAAAAGTTATGTCAAAGCTAAGTTTACAAACATGCCAAGATTATGAATACTGGTGGAAAACTAAATGAATTGAAACCTGGTTATCACATTATTGTCTGAAAAATGGTTTTAGCGCTATCGATATCCCGTTGGTCGTTGAATTTGAATCTGCATGTCCAAACTAACAGAGAAGCTAAGTCGGAAAACAAAACTCTGATAGGCTTCCACTTTTATCAAAAAAACAAACAAACATAAACAAATTAAAATGAGAACTGAAGAAAAAGAAGAAAAAAATAATTTTGATATTCCACACCTGTCACCACCAACACTGCCAACGCCACGGTGTTTGCATCACACACGAAGTGTCATCTGCTATGTTCTCCACTAACTTAGGCCCAGCGGACAGTTGTAGCAAAAGATTTTAACCCATCACTGCCGATCCTAAAAGCAGCTCCTTAACACCCGTTATATAAGAACAATGCTACTTTACCAGAAAGTAGGTGGCAGATATAGTGACATAATAGTTGTTGGCAAGAACTGATTGGATGAAAAAGCTGACTATATTTTAAAGAGTTCAATAATAAGTTGTCATGTGTCGTTATGCCAACCATTATGTCTATGTAACATGATTGGTTATATAAAATTCGACAACCTGGTTCATCCCATTTAGACAAGGAAAGACTACTAAAGTGGTCATTTAATTAGCTAAAAGCTATCTGACAATAATGCTAGCCTATCAAAACTCATGATATCTCCGTAGACTATATATTTTCTGCCCTATAGCCGAAGGTCTTTGTTAAGTCCTAGGATAGAACTTATGTCATTCCAAAGGGCTAAACACTGTCATCATAAAGGAACCGGCGAGCACAACTTTTGCTTTGTAAACTAAACAAGTACACATATTTGAGGAATGGGACAGATTTTTTTTCTTGGTTGCAGAGCACGCATCAAAACAGAATTTACAATATATGCGTTGTGGACCGAGATAATATTGGGCATTATGGTAATGATATCCACACATCATTCACTATGTGCCGTGGACTGAGATAATGGGCATTATGCAGTGATCATGAAGACTTATTATTCATACAGGTTGCCTCTAAGTGGGGTGATATGCATTCAACTAGATTGAAATGAGAGATTTTGAATTAGGCTGTCCATGAAGTTGCCAGTATAATAAAGCAAATCCTATTGCAGAATGCCAAATACTGTTATTTGCTGCTTTCCAATTCAATATTTAGAATTCCTTACAAGTTGGCAAGAAAGTATATGCCATTGAAATATTGAAGTATTAGGATGATTTTTTTTTTTTCCAGCAGCTTGACACTTGGTTGTTGAATTTCAATTCAACGTCACTGTATGTACATCGGAAAATCTTTATAGGATTTGATAAATATTATATATTTATTCATGTAAAAAAGTAAAATCATAATGATCGGAATTTTCTTGTAAAAATCATAAGAAAGGATACTATCGATTCAACAGGTATAATCACGTGAGAGAAATCAAATTTGATTTGATAAATCTCCTGGTGATACGCTTATATTTAATGACTAAACATATATTAACATCGTTTAAGTTCTATATAAATCAAATGAATTGAACATATTGAGCACCATAGAAACATGTTAAAGAGATCATTTTCACGTTTTTACTAAGATCGTTGGTCATTGCATATCATATGGTAGAAATCTTCGTTTCTTTAATTTGGTGCTTACACTACATAAGGTAGATAACAAAACTCTCTTTGTTTCTGCTGTTTTTATGAATACTAGTATTATCTGATAACTGGGTATCCTGTTTTGAAGTGTACAAATTCATAAATCTTACTATCTCTTGCAGTGCTCCAACTGTAAAAGACTTGGTCGATCAAGAAACTTATCTTGAGGAATCAAGTGGTACGTATTGTAGGATGGAGGTGAAGTTTATTACCAAGTTAGATGCCACGAGCGAATACTAATCTACCGATATATAGCATACTGTAAAAGAATAGATCATATTTTATTCCAAGTTTTGCAGATACAAAGAATTCTTTCTTACAGTTTCTCAGTGCAAAATTCTGATCATGAATAGAAACAAAAATCTTACCATTATCTATTATATATTATCTATGTAGGAGAATAGTTATAGAAGTGAAAACAGCAGCACTGAACAATATCAAGTGCTCAGGGGAAATAGATTAAGCCAAATCATTCTCTTGGGGTAGTAAGTTATTCAAGTTGAGAATTATGTTAATTTTACAGGTCAGATGCCCCATTGACACCCTCTTTTCCACCTTCTGCAGGAGCATTTCCTTCTTCTTCCATGGCTTTTCCAGCAGCAGTGGCAGGACCTTGATTCAGATTGGGGACATCTGCAAAATCTTCTTCAGCCCTGGATGATGGCGGTGGAAATGCTCCTTTCCATCCAATCAGGATGTTGTCTCATGTTAGGATTGGACCACAAACATAACAATATATTTTAGTGCTAGAATAAATTTCCTGATTTTATGGAGATTGGAATATAATTAGTTTGACACTTGTCACACTCTAGTAGGATGATGTAGTATATTCTTTTAGTTTGTTGTAACAAATCATTGGCCATACTCTGTATATATATGGCACCGTGAATGAGATGAATACGAAGCTTTCCTTTATTAATATTCAGCTCTCAATTTTTTCTTGGTATCAGAGCTAATGGCCAACGCCGGTTCAAGAAACCCAGCTACATCTACTGAGCTGAATACCACAGCCTCCACGCAAACTGGAGTGAATCAGGTTTCTCCTTTTGGATTAAACCTCACACAGACTCCCTCTGTGAAATTAGATAAAGATAATTTCCTACTATGGCAAAACATGATAATGCCAATAGTTCGAGGCCATCATCTTGAGGAATACCTACTGGGAACAAAGCCATGTCCCCTAGAGTTCATAGCAACTCAAACTGCAACAGGAGAAGGAGAATCAGTCGAAATGTCCCAAAATCCTGAGTATAACAAGTGGGTCTCGATTGACCAGTTGCTTATGGGATGGTTGTACTCTTCCATGACACCTGAGATAGCCATGAGAGTCATGGGAAGCACCAGTTCCAGCAAGCTATGGAATGCCATTAAAGAAAGCTATGGCATATTGAACAGATCAAGGGTAACATTTCTTACTGGTGAGTTACAAAGAACTAGAAAAGGATCCATGTCCATGGATCAGTATCTTGCAAATGTCAAGCAGCTGGCAGATAATTTGCAAATTGCTGGAAAGACAATCAATCACAGTGACTTAGTTACCCAAGTTCTTGCTGGATTAGATGAAGAATATACACCAATCATTGTTCAAATCAACAGCAGAGATGAGATCTCTTGGCATGAACTCTCGTCTATTCTAATGACATTTGAAAGCAGACTTGAGTACCTCAGTCAAGTGAGAAATGAAATGGCCTCAGTAAACATTAACACTGCATTTCACCAATCCAGTGTTAATTTAGCTCAAAGAGGTGGTTTCAGAGGAGGAAGATTTAACAGACCAGGGAGATCTTCAAATGCCAGAGGCAGAGCTAGAAGAGGAAGGGCAGGAACGATATCAGAAAACTAGGGTCCATGTCAAATTTGTGGCCTCAATAATCACTCAGCTAGCTGGTGCTATAATAGATATGATGAGAGGTTCATGGGAAGCAGGCCAACAAAGAACTCACCACCTACAGCCTATACAGCCTCACCCAGCACTATTGGGGACACTAGTTGGTTTGCAGACTCTGGAGCTAGCAACCATGTGACTATTGATAGAGGTAATATGCTTGCTGCTCAGGAGTATGG